>JBBPBX010038944.1:0-15085 GCA_038048925.1 Garcialebias charrua
AGACTAATAACATGTTGTTATGAGTCCACTTCGAACCGAGCGTAAGCTCAGAACTTTGTTTATTCCTTTCTGGAATAAGTTATCTTGAGCCAGAAACCAGGAGCTGACGCATTTTCTGATGACCAACGCGAAACCAGGAGACGTTGGAAGGTAAACGAATAACCAGCTCAGATGTACTGGCCCCGCAAGGACCCCGTGCATCTGAAAAGCTACAAGGTCTTCTCTTACCGGGCTGTCGTCAAAAGGTAAAGAGCTGTTTACAAACGTACCTGGGATTTAGCAGAAGTCGGATGGAAAGTGTCATCTGGTTAAACTCAAGATAAATAACTTCCTCTCTTAACCTCTCCCTATTCCTCTTAAATCTCTCCATCTCCATTCTAAGCTGGTAACTATATTTAAGCTAAGAGCCACAGACTAAGTATAATGACATCCTGTATTTATGTCTGTTGTTACAATTTAAATGTGCTGACGTATTAAATTGCAAGAAAGTGAAATCTATCAATCAAGTGTAATGGTGTTAATTTTAGTTGATTTATTTTAAATAAATGGTAGTGTCTCCTGGCATACCAAACTAAAGTCAACATTTCCATTGTCACTCTATGGCTTCTGTTTTACTTATCCATCATAAAGATCACAGAAATATTGGGTAAACGGAAAAAGAAAATAATCCGTGAAATTACTATTCAATCTGAATAAGTAAATTAATTAAGGTAAAGAGGTCAGTATTAATACTGACCTCCTATATATCCTTTACAAGTGCAAACTGAACGAGCACATGACCGAGAGTTTAGTGAATAACCCGTTTTATGACACAGAGTCCAGTGTTAAAATCTTTGTGTTGTGTGGTGATGTGTGAGAAAGTTTTTTGTGTTAAGGCAGTTCAAATGGGAGGGGAGGCAGAGCAGGCAGAGTGTTTAGCATCCTGACTGCCTGATGAACAGAGCTGTCTCTCAGTCTGCATTCACATTAATGACCAGAATGATGCATTCTCCTTAGTAAGCTTAGCATGCTCAACTAGGCTTCCTGTGCAGCATTCTCTTAGCTAGTGAATGGTAAATGTTCAATGTTAAAGAGCAACTCCACACCCTGTGGATCGGTAACTCCTCCTTCCAAAATCTCCCTGAAAATGGGCGTGTCGAGAGACAAGGAGGGGTGGAGGTAGAGTTGTGCTTTTGTTCACGCCTCCACCTGCAACAACCTAAAACAAATTAAACCTCTAGCCAACAACATACACCAAGCAACAACAAAGAATAAACATGTAGATGTATTTATCTATTCCACCCATTCCATCCAAAACCAAAGGCCTAAAAAAATGAAAATGAAAAGAAAAAAAAAACCGCTTGTCAGGAGTGAAATGTAGCACTTCCATATAAGGTATGCACAGCTGCAGGACCTTCTCATCTCTGCAGGGGATGCTTGAACCTTTGTGACATCAGAGTGTACAAGACACATCAGAGTGAACAGTCCTGACCAATATGAAAATTAAGGTGCAGTAACCTCTGTTCAACCCAAAGGACTACCGTACACACGTTTTTAGGCCAAAATATTGCCAATTAGCCGATTTACACAGATACGCACAATTATATGAAACTAAACACAGCCATAGTGCTAGATAACATTTTGAACACATTCTAGGGAGTTTATCAGCTAAAAAAAGTAAATTTTGGGTTTAGTTCCTCTTTAAACTGCCTCAAAGAGCAAAAACACAGAACTGTAGGACAAATGTCCATTTTTGTCACAAAAAATATTAAACAAGTGTCCATTACCGATCACTGGGTTAACAATCAGGAAACATTTAATTACTCAAAGCTGCCACACACCTGTTGCCTCTGGTGAGCGGCTTCCCTGACTATTCACACTTCCTTTTGCTTTTCACAATAAAGCAGAAATAAGATATACCAGCAGAATGTTATACTTCACTTGCTTTTAACTTAGGCTTATGTATTTTAAGCAGTTTTTAAGCCTTTTACAACATAAATGACAAGCATTTTAGCTACATTTACAACATACTGTATTTAACTTGAGTTTTTAATTTTCTTTGAACCAGGGGTGCCCAAACTTTTTCCCTGAGAGGACCAAAATGAAAATCTATCAGAGGGCTGCGGGCCACATGTGATAATATAATGCATGAAATGCAAATATTTCTTTAAGTAAAGTCATTTTATTTGTATACAGTTAAACAAATATATAAATGTTGTCATTTTAATATATAGATGTAGGTGCCGATCATAAAATTAGAATATCATGAAAAAGTTTATTTATTTCAGTAATTCCATTCAAAAAGTGAAACTTGTATATTATATTAATTCATTACATACAGACTGATACATTTCAAATGTTTATTTATTTTAATGTTGATGATTATAACTGACAACTAATGAAAACCCCAAATTCAGCATCTCAGAAAATTAGAATATTACTTAAGATCAATTAAAAAAATGATTTTTATTAATGTTGGCCAACTAAAAATTCTGAACATGAAAAGTATGAGCATGCACAGCACTCAGTACTTAGTTGGGGCTCCTTTTGCCTGGATTACTGCAGCAATGCGATGTGGCATGGTGTCTGTCTGCGGCACTGCTCAGGTGTTATGAGAGCCCAGGTTGCTCTGATAGTGGCCTTCAGCTCATCTGAATTGTTGGGACTGGTGTATCTCGTCTTCCTCTTCACAACACCCCATACATTTTCTATGGAGTTAAGGTCAGACGAGTTTACTGTCCAATTAAGAACAGAGATACCATGGTCCTTAAACCAGGTACTGGTAGCTTTGGCACTGTGTACAGGTGCTAAGTCCTGTTGGAAAATGAAATCTGCATCTCCATAAAGTTGGTCAGCAGCAGGAAGCATGAAGTGCTCTAAAACTTCCTGGTAGACGCCACTGTGTTGACCTTGGACCTCAGAAAACACAGTGGACCAACACCAGTGGTGTTGATTCATTCCAATGCTGGAATAAAAATACAGTACTTTGGCTTACGAGATTTTAATATAGTAACGAGGACAGCTCCTGGCAGGCCATATCAAACAGCTTCGCGGGCCAACTTTGGCCTGTGGGCCCCACTTTGGGCACCCCTGCTTTGAACTGTAATATATTTTATGAATTTAATCAATGCACTAACATATTTGTCTGGGTTACATCTGCATACAGTGTGTATGTTTGTAACATACAGTGTGTGTGTGTGTGGGGGGGGGGGTTGGGGGGGGACGCTGAGTGTAAGAACAGGGATATCATGGTCCTTAAACCAGGTACTGGTAGCTTTGGCACTGTGTGCAGGTGCCAAGTCCTGTTGGAAGATTAATTCAACCTTTATTCATACAGGTTAATACCATTCAGCCTCAAAGACTCATTTACAAGAGAGACCTGAAAATTAAATCTACATCTCCATAAAGTTGGTCAGCAACAGGAACCATGAAGTGCTCTAAAACTTCCTGGTGGATGGCTGCGTTGGCCTTGGACCTCAGGAAACACAGTGGACCAACACCAGCAGATGACATGGCACCCCAAACCATCACTGATTGTGGAAACTTGACACTGGACCTTAAGTAATGTGGATTCTGTACCTCTCTTCTCTTCCTTCGGACTCTGGGACCTTGATTTCCAAAGGGAATTTAACATTTACTTGCATCAGAGAACATGTCTTTGGACCCATCAGCAGCACACCCAGGCGAGATGCTTCTGATGCTGTTTCTTGTTCAAGAATGGCTTGACACAAGGAATGTGGCTGCTAAAACACAGGTCTTGCATATGTCTGTGCGTGGTGGTCCTTGAAGCACCGACTCCAGCTGCAGTCTGCTCTTTGTAAATCTCCCCCAAATTTTGGAATAGGTTTTGTTTCACAATCCTCTCCAGGGTGCAGTTATCCCTATTGCTTTTACACTTTTTTCTACTACATCTTTTCCTTCCCTTCACCTTTCTATTAATGTGCTTGGACACAGAGCTCTGTGAATAGCTAGAATGACCTTTTGTGTTTTGCTCTCCTTGCAAGGTGTCAATGGTCGTCTTTTGGACAACTGTCAAGTCAGCAGTCTTCCCCATGATTGTGTAGCCTACAGAACTAAACTGAGAGACCATTTAAAGGCCTTTGCAAGTGTTTGGAGTTAATTGGCTGATTAGAGTGGGGCACCAGGTGTCTTCAATATTGAACCTTTTCACTACATTCTAATTTTCTGAGATACTGAATTTGGGGTTTTCATTAGTTGTCAGTTATAATCATTAACATTAAAAGAAATAAACATTTGAAATATGTATGAATATAATATATGAATAACGAATGAATAAAATATACATTTCACCTTTTGAATGGAATTACTGAAATAAATCAACTTTTTCATGATATTCTAATTTTATGACCAGCACCTGTATATTGCCAATATACGCATGTGCTACACATGCTTATATTCTACAGTCTGTCTAATATACTGAATCTGTGTGTGACATATTTCTTCTTTCTAATCGGTCATAAATGCACGGTGAAAACCACAGGGTGAGGCAGAAAGTACCATGTTGCACCGATAGGGGGCAGCGCTGCCCCATAGGGACAATGAAACAGGTGCAAGTCGGTGTGTGTTCTTCTGTTACGCAGAGCGGTGGGAGTGTAGCAAATCTGTAATGGTACACTCGTTTAAATTTGTTTAGCCAAAATGGAAGATCATATCTCAAAACTAAAGGATTTTTTAAAACTCGATTTTCAGTAAAACCAGTGCTTAATCGGAGCCGGATCCAGCCAGAAAAAAATCTGGGAACAGTCTTATTCTGACAGGGTGCTTCTGGTAACTGTTTGCTAGGAGCCAGTAACTCTCAGGCTTTCTAATGAATAAAATTATGACTGCCTTGAGTGAATAAACCTTACACTGGATATGTAAACTGAAAATAATTACATGAGCGCTAAACACAAGAGCATGTGATCTACCTCTTCAAGTGAAGCATTCCTGACGAGTCAGTACCTCATACTGTATGTCACAAACCTCACCGCATGTCACTGATACAGTGTGTGTGTGTTTGTTGATCTACATACAGTGTGTCTGTGTTTACAGTGTGTCTGTGTGTGTATTTATGTGTAGATCTATATAAATTCTGTCTCTGTGTGTACAGAATTTGGTACATACTGTGTATTGTGTATCTGTGCACATCCACATACAGTATGTGCCTGTGTGTATCTACATAAATAGTGTATATGTGTGCATCTACTTACAATATGTGTCTGTGTATACACATGCATTATGTGTGTCTGTGTATCTACATAGAGTGTGTGTCTGTTTTTATCTATATAGTGTGTCTCTGTGTGCATCTGTATAGTGTGTTCCTGTCTGTCTGTATCTACATACAGTGTGTCACTGTGTGTTTCTTTTTTATTCATTCATTCAACCTTTATTTATACAGGTTAATCCCATTGAGCCTCAGGGACTCATTTACAAGAGAGACTTGATTTTTTTTAACAAAGAGTGATGACAACAGTGGATAACAATGATGACAACAATAGACAGTCTCAAAAGAGGCATACAAATTATTATGTAATTTCTACATACAGTGTGTCATTGTGTGTTTCTGTCTGTATCTACATAGTATGTCCCTGTGTGTTTCTACATGCAGTGTGTCTGTCTGTATCTACATACAGTGCAGGGGCGGCGCTAGGGGGTGCTAGAGCGCCCCCTGGAAATGTCATAACACCCCCGTAGAACCTCCAAGAAAATATCAGATTATTTTCTTTTTCATCTAAGTTAATATTCTTTAATATGTGGTTGTTGTGATATTTTCCTTGCAAAACACAACTAATTAAAAAAACAAATCAATGATTATATTGAGTTTTTTTTTAATCCAATCTCCCAACAGGAAATGAACCTCCGACCCAGAAGTGAAAATTCAAGTTAGTTCAGTAGTAAACATTTGAAAAGTGCACGAAATGCAAAAATTGACCTTTTTTTTGGCCCAAATTTCCTAGAATGGAATCAGAGAAGGGGAATTTTTGTGGAAGCAGACTGCAGCCAACAAATAAACAATAATTTGGAAGAAGGATCAAGCCTACTGCCATCCTTCCACATCTAAGGAGAATAATGCTAACACTAGCGCTGGACAGCTGGAGGATGGAGCCAGCATGTTCAGCTTCCTTTGGGCAGTTTCCGGTGAGTCCTCCTCATGGTGTCCCTGGTCTGATCCACCAGCAGAACTCCAGAAAGACAAGTGATGCCCTCAACACTGACCCAGTATGGAGCAGAAACAAGTGACATGATCAGAGTCAGAGTCAGAGAGTCTTTATTGTCATTTGCACTGCATGTGGTACATGTGATGAAAACGAGATTATGTACACAGGGTCCCAGTTACATCCAACAACAAATGCAAGAGAAAAACAGTAATAACATCTAGGATTAACTAAGAAAAACATCAACTAGTAATACACTAAGCCCTAATGTAGTAGAAAAACATCATTATAAACAGCAGCACGAACATGAGTCTGTATGAGCAGATGGTCACAGATGAACACAGCAACAAGAAAACAGATCAGCATCAGCATGATGTGATATTTTGCAGTGATTATTCTTATTATTTATTTATTCATGAGTCTAACAGCCTCAGGGTAGAAGCTGTTCCTCAGTCCCTAGTTCATGATGCCTCTGGTTATACAATTTTTAGCTGAAGCAACTTGATAAATAATTTCCTGGCTTGCAGTGATAATAAATGACTTATCTGATCATGTTAAATAACTTCTTTCAACCAAAATCCAAAGTAAACTATTTAATAAAATAGTCAAACTTTGTCTAAATTCATGTGCATATAAAACTGAAATAACTCCAGCTCAAAGAGTCGATTTTGCCTTAAAGGGGACCACATATTCAAAATTCACTTTTTAATGTTTTTTTTACTCAACTTTGGGTATTTACTTCATAAAAAAACAGTCCTAAGGCCAAAAAAATGCACCCAGTGGTTTATTTACTCTAAGTAGATTTATTTATCTTTGATAAATACACTTCGTTTCCCACTTCCTGCGGTTTGTGACGTCACAAACCGCAGCCAACCACCTCAAACCTGAGTCCAGCCCCTCACCTAGCAACCCCTGGTTAGGCTCAACCCACTTCTGTATTAAACACATGACTGTTGTTTTTCATGATTTCATCTCATCTTTTGTTTATATGTTCTTAATTTCATGTGTACAGCACTTTGTTGCAGCTGTGTTTTTTTAAATGGCTTTATAAATAAAGTATAATTGTTATTTTTATGTTTTAGTTCAATTTTTAGTGTATTTGCGATCGCTCCCAACGCGCAGCCGGCAAAAATTAAACGAGCGGACCCCCGGCGTAGGGACCGGCGGCAACGGGACACTGCTTCTGGCGCGATGGAGCGGAGCTTCAACTGTACAGCCTCGCTGCTGCCTCGCAGCAGCCTCGCAGCAGCGAGGACCTTCTCCTTACGGATTAATTTACGGGAGACACTTGGTGAACTTTGTGTTGTCTTGACTGGAACAGCGATAACTCCCAAAATCTCCGCGTGCAACGAGCGGAGCTGGCGAACACCGGAAGAGGAACAAGCTAACATTAGCATCGGATTCGGGTGGTCTAATGCTAAAAGGAGCAGCAAATTGCGGCGCGCTCAGACGGGTTTCGGTAAGTTATCTTAAGCTAGCACTAACAGTAACGCCAAAAACACACTACATGCGTTACGGCTCCGCCCCGCTCCGGTCCGACCTCCGCAGCAAATACGCACCCATTATAATCAATGACAGAATTTACACTGGCTCCGCACGGCGGCGGCGAGCTGCGGAGAGCGGACGGCAGTCCGTCAAAATTAGAAATTTTTCTATTTCTGCCGGATGACGGAGCTGTGCCGGAGTCAACTTTTGAAGATTACGTCGCACCAACAGGAAAAGGAACGAGCACAACATCCGTATTTACAAAATAAAATCACCACGGGCGGACTAATCCTAGCTCTATACGGATTTATTTGTACAAAAATGCTGTCAAACTATCATTTATGACTACGCCTACAAACGCAATACAATAAATAAATAAATAAAGTATTTTATTCTGAAATGTAATACATCACTTCCTGTTGCTCAAACCATGTCCTGTCGCTCATTTACGAGAGAAGATCAAGGCAGCAGTCTCTACTGTTGTTCTCCTTCTTCCACCGAATGAATTGTTTTGTTCTGACTTATTTATCACTTGATTTATCGCGCGATCTCGCAATTCCCGCGCATGCGTCTCAGAGCGGCGCATCCATGCGGACCTGAGCTGAGCGGAGGAAGTGGAAATTGGACTCGCACAGCTGCGACCTGCGGAGCGGAGCGGGGCGGAGCCGCTTGTAGTGTATTTTTGGCGTAACAGTAAGTCAAATGAGTAATAAAAAAAGAGCTAATTTTAAAACAACAACACATTACAGATACTGGCTGCTACAGAGGGCGTAAACAGATCGTTGAAGGGCGTGGACTTCAGAACTTGTATCAGAAACCGGTCGTTCAAAACGAAAGTTAAAAATGGGAGAATTAAAAAGGGTATAATTAATTATCTAAGAATTATTTTGTGTATTAAAATGAATTAATATTGTCACACAGACATAACATAAAATTTTTAAAGACCTATATGTGGTCTCCTTTAAATAAGAGAATTAAGCCTTGACTGATTTATTATTATTGTTTGTTATTGTTGTTGATTTTAGTTTGATTATGTTTTTAATAAAATTTCAAATACAACTTTGGTCTTTTCATTCAGATGAATATTAATTTGCTCTTGTATAGAACTCCCTGTAATTAACAGATTCTACTACGGTGATTGATTCTGATCATTAAAGGGTGAATATATTAATTAAGTTGTTGTTGGTCAGTAAACTGACCAGCTGGTGCCCCACTTTAATGAATGAAAAATAAACAAATGTAGTGGAGTTGAGATGGAAAAGGTGTCACCCTTCTTCCTCGATCTCACCCTTCGTTATAGCAACAAGCTTCTACCTTGAGGCTGTTGGACTGATGAATCCCTAGTCAGGATTATCACTGTGAAAAAATCACTGTGAAAAAAATCACTGTAATGCCACTTGATTGTTGATCTGTGCTGCTGACTATCCATGCTGCTGATCTCATGCTGCTGATTTATTTCATGTTGCTGTGTTCAATCGTCCTCATCTGCTCACACAGGCTCATGTTCGTGCTGCTGTTGTTTGGCGCATTGTTTTGTACTAGTAGTGCTTAGTAGTGCAGCTCCAAGATGGCGGCGCGTGCAAACGCCGCGGCTTCTCTCTCTCCCAGCAACACGGTGCTTTCGTCTGTCTTGTCCTGCATGCCGCAATGTGCCGGCACGTCTTCGTCATGTCTACGTGTTCAAGAACGCAAGTATAGCCGTGAGTTCCTGCTTGATGTCGGAAAAACCGCTCATCTGGAAATAAACAACGAGCTCGAGGAGCAGCTACGTGCCTGCGGCCTGCTCTGGAAGCCAGCACCGAGCCTCCCTTCATCGCGCCCGCAGTGGAAACGCCACAAGCGGCATGACAGGAAACAGAAGCGGGGTAAGCGCGGAGGTATCAGAGCTACGCTAGCAGCTAGCCCACACAAGCCGGCTATTCCATCCATGGTTTTGGCTAACGTACGCTCCTTGGACAATAAATTGGATTATATACGCCTGCTACGAATGACGCAAACGACTGTGAGAGACTGTAGTGTGTTTGTATTCCCGGAAACGTGGCTTAACAACAACGTTCCGGGAGGGGGGCTGTGTGTTTACATCAACAACGCATGGTGTCGTGATGCTGCTGTGGTCCACCAACACTGCTCACCTTTAGTGGAGTTTATGACTATTAAATGCAGACCGTTCTATTTACCGAGAGAATTTACAGCTGTTATGATTGTTGCTGTATATATTCCTCCAAGCTCCAACAGCAAAGTTAGAGGTGAGGCCCTGAATGAACTATATCTGCACATCAGTGAGCAACAAACAGCCCATCCTGATGCTTTTCTCATCACGGCTGGTGATTTCAACCAAGCAGATTTAAAGAGTGTATTTCCAAAAACATACAGAAACATAAACTTTGCAACAAGAGGAAACAACACACTGGACCAAGTTTACACCACCATGAAAAATGCCTACAGAGCCCTCCCCCTCCCCCACATTGGTGCTTCTGACCATATCTGTGTTATGCTAAAGCCAGCATACAGGCCACTGGTGAAAGTCACAAAACCAGTCCGCAAGCAGATACGAGTGTGGCCAGAGGGGTCTTCAGAGGCACTCCAGGACTGTTTTGACACCACAGATTGGGGTATGTTCAAAGAAGCTGCTACCACAAACAACAACACATGTCTCCAGGAGTACTCAGACACTGTATGTTCATACATCACCAAGTGCATTGATGATGTAACCAACCTCAAGACCATCACTGTTCGGGCTAATCAGAAGCCATGGCTGACAGCTGAGGTTTACAGACTCCTGAAAGCCAGGAATGCTGCCTTCAAAGCGGGAGATCAGGTGGGCCTGAGGGCAGCCAGAAAGAACCTGGCCCGGGGCATCAGAAAGGCCAAGAAGCAGTATTCCAGGAAAATAGCTCACCGTTTCAAGGACAGCAAGGATACACGCAGTCTGTGGCAGGGAATACAGACCATCACAAACTACAAACCATCCCCCCAGACCTGTGACAGCTCAACCTCTACGCTGAATGAACTGAATGAGTTCTTTGCTCGGTTTGAGGCAAGTAACAGCACACCTGCACATAAACTCCCCCCCTCTCCTGATGGCCAGGTGCTGGCGCTGTCCTCAGACAGCGTAAGGCGATCATTCATCAAGATTAACGCCCGGAAGGCCTCTGGTCCTGACAACATACCTGGTCGTGTGCTGAAGGACTGTGCAGGGGAACTCGCAGCGGTCTTCACGGACATCTTTAACATCTCACTGAGCCAGGCCATCGTCCCCACCTGTTTCAAAGCCACCACCATCATCCCTGTCCCAAAGAAGGCAACGCCCGCATGCCTCAATGACTATCGCCCAGTAGCACTCACCCCCATCCTGATGAAGTGCTTTGAACGGCTAGTCATGAAAAGCATCACATCTGTCCTCCCTGCCTCCCTGGATCCCTTCCAATTTGCATACCGACCTAATCGCTCAACCGACGATGCCATCTCCTCTGCCCTCCACACAGCTCTCACACATCTGGACACGAAGGACTCTTATGTTAGAATGCTGTTCATCGACTTCAGCTCGGCATTCAACACCATCATCCCCCAACAGCTCATCCTTAAACTGGACAGTCTGGGGCTGAACACCTCAATGTGTAACTGGCTGCTAGACTTCCTGACCGGGAGACCACAGACAGTACGGGTCGGGAGTAACACATCTAGCACCATCACATTGAACACAGGGGCCCCACAAGGATGTGTGCTGAGCCCCCTTCTATTCACCCTGCTAACACACGACTGCACACCATCATACAGCTCCAACCACTTCATCAAGTTTGCGGACGACACAACAGTGGTAGGTCTCATCAGCAACAACGATGAGACGGACTACAGGAACGAGGTGAGCCGCCTGGCCTTGTGGTGCGGACACAACAATCTCACTCTCAACGTGGAGAAGACAAAGGAGATTGTTGTGGACTTCAGGAAGAGGGATGCCCAACATGCCCCTCTGACCATCAACAGCACCGCAGTGGAGAGAGTAGACAGCACCAAGTTCCTGGGAGTGCACGTCTCAAAGGACCTGTCCTGGAGCAGGAACACTGCATCACTGGCCAAGAAGGCTCACCAGCGTCTCTACTTTCTCCGCAAGCTGAAAAGGGCTGGAGCTTCAACCCCCATCATGTGCACCTTCTACAGAGGTGCCATAGAAAGTGTCCTGACCAGCTGCATCACTGTGTGGTTTGGTGCATGTACTGCATCCTGCCGCAAGAGCCTCCAGCGCATCGTGAGAGCAGCTGAGAAGATCGTCGGCACCTCCTTCCCCTCACTGCAGGACTTACACAGCAACCGCCTCACTCGGAAAGCCCTCTGCATGGCAGGTGATCCCACACACCCACTACACAGCTGCTTCAGACTGCTGCCATCAGGGAGGAGACTGAGAAGTCTCCAGGCTCGAACCAGCAGACTGAGAGACAGCTCTGTTCATCAGGCAGTCAGGATGCTAAACACTCTGCCTGCTCTGCCTCCCCTCCCATTTGAACTGCCTTAACACAAAAAACTTTCTCACACATTACCACACAACACAAAGATTTTAACACTGGACTCTGTGTCATCAAACGGGTTATTCACTAAACTCTCGGTCATGTGCTCATTCAGTTTGCACTACTTCTCATATTTGCACTAATGTTTGTATTACATCACTGCCTATAGTCATACTACTGTTTACATTCACTGTTTACATTTATTAATACTGTTTACATTTATTACTACTGTTTACATTTATTACTACTGTTTACATTTACACTACTTTTATATCTACACTACTGCTGATACATATACAGTATTCTCTGACCAGCCTTATTTAAGGATGCCCAATGTGCCTTACTGCATATGCCACTTTTGCCTCTATACCAACATCAACTACTACCTCATACATATACTGTGTACATTAACTCATATGCTGCTTTGCCACTCTTTGCAAATGTCAATGCTAGAACCTTCAGTTTATTTTATAGATATACTTTTTATACTTTTTATACTACTATGCAAAAACTCAGGACAGTATTACACTTTTATTATTTCATTTTATGCTTATGTTCATTGGGTGTTTGGTGTTTCAGTGTTGGTGTAAATTTTCATACTTTTATACTACTATGCAAAAACTCAGGACAGTGTTACACTTTTACTATTTTATGCTTATGTTTATTAAATGTTTTAGTGTTTAGTGTTTAGATGGTTACTGTTGCACCGAGGGACTGAGAGAAACGCAATTTCAATCCTGTGTATGTCCTGTACATATTGCAGTTCTGACAATAAAGTTGACTTTGACTTAGTGTATTCTTAGTTTAGCGTATTTCTTAGTTCATGGCTTGGATCTTATTACTGTTTTTCTTTACAATTTGTAATTTTGTTGGATATAACTGGGACCCTGTGTACATAGTTTCGTTCCACCTCATGTACCACATGTGATGTGAATGAGAGTAAAGACACCTTGACCTTGAAAACTGAAAGAACACATGATCCTTCATAGCACCCACAGTAAAATGCTTAGCCCCCCCTTAGCACCTGCAGAAAAATATCACTGGAGCCACCACGGATACAGTGTGTCACTGAGTGTATATATAGTGTGTCCCTGTGTGTTTCTACATGCAGTGTGCCTGTCTGTATCTACATACAGTGTGTCACTGTGTGTTTCTACATACAGTGTGGGTCACTGTGTGTTTCTGTCTGTATCTACATACAGTGTATCACTGTGTGTATCTACATAGTGTGTATGTCTGTATCTACATACAGTGTGTCTGTCTGTATCTACATACAGTGTGTCTGTCTGTATCTACATACAGTGTGTCTGTCTGTATCTACATACAGTGTGTCACTGTGTGTTTTTGTCTGTATCTACATACAGTGTGTCACTGTGTGTTTCTACATACAGTGTGTCACTGTGTGTTTCTGTCTGTATCTACATACAGTGTGCCACTGTGTGTTTCTACATAGTGTGTATGTCTGTATCTACATACAGTGTGTCACTGTGTCTATCTACATAGTGTGTCACTCTGTGTTTCTGTCTATATCTACATACAGTGTGTCACTGTGTGTTTCTACATACAGTGTGTCACTGTGTGTTTCTGTCTGTATCTACATACAGTGTGTTCTTGTGTGTTTCTCCATACAGTGTGTCTGTCTGTATCTACATACAGTGTGTTCCTGTGTGTTTCTACATACAGTGTGTCTGTCTGTACCTACATACAGTGTGTCACTGTGTGTATCTACATAGTGTGTCACTATGTGTTTCTGTCTGTATCTACATACAGTGTGTCACTCTGCGTTTATGTCTGTATCTACATACAGTGTGTTCCTGTGTGTTTCTACATACAGTGTGTCTGTCTGTATCTACATACAGTGGGTCTGTCTGTATCTACATACAGTGTGTCACTGTGTGTATCTACATACAGTGGGTCTGTCTGTATCTACATACAGTGTGTCACTGTGTGTTTCTGTCTGTATCTACATACAGTGTGTCACTGTGTGTATCTACATACAGTGTGTCACTGTGCGTTTCTATATACAGTGTGTCTGTCTGTATCTACATACAGTGGGTCTGTCTGTATCTACATACAGTGTGCCACTGTGTGTTTCTGTCTGTATCTACATACAGTGTGTCACTGTCTGTACATACAGTGTGTCACTGTGTGTATCTACATACAGTGTGTCTGTCTGTATCTACATACAGTGTGTCACTGTGTGTATCTACATACAGTGGGACTGTCTGTATCTACATACAGTGTGTCACTGTGTGTATCTACATACAGTGGGTCTGTCTGTATCTACATACAGTGTGTCACTGTGTGTTTCTGTCTGTATCTACATACAGTGTGTCACTGTGTGTATCTACATACAGTGTGTCACTGTGCATTTCTATATACAGTGTGTCTGTCTGTATCTACATACAGTGTGTCTGTATCTACATACAGTGTGTCACTGTGTGTATTTACATAGTGTGTCACTGTGTGTTTCTGTCTGTATCTACATACAGTGTGTCACTGTGTGTTTCTACATAGAGTGTGTGTCACTGTGTGTTTCTGTCTGTATCTACATACAGTGTATCACTGTGTGTATCTACATAGTGTGTATGTCTGTATCTACATACAGTGTGTCTGTCTGTATCTACATACAGTGTGTCTGTCTGTATCTACATACAGTGTGTCTGTCTGTATCTACATACAGTGTGTCTGTCTGTATCTACATACAGTGTCTCTGTCTGTATCTACATACAGTGTGTCACTGTGTGTTTTTGTCTGTATCTACATACAGTGTGTCACTGTGTGTTTCTACATACAGTGTGTCACTGTGTGTTTCTGTCTGTATCTACATACAGTGTGCCACTGTGTGTTTCTACATAGTGTGTATGTCTGTATCTACATACAGTGTGTCTGTCTGTATCTACATACAGTGTGTCACTGTGTGTATCTATCTACATAGTGTGTCACTCTGTGTTTCTGTCTATA
>JBBPBX010038944.1:15441-30139 GCA_038048925.1 Garcialebias charrua
CTGTGTGTATCTACATACAGTGTGTCACTGTGTGTATCTACATAGTGTGTCACTGTGTGTATCTACATAGTGTGTCACTGTGTGTTTCTGTCTGTATCTACATACAGTGTGTCACTGTGTGCTTCTACACACAGTGTGTCCCTGTGTGTTTCTGTCTGTATCTACATACAGTGTGTTCCTGTGTGTTTCTGTCTGTATCTACATACAGTGTGTTCCTGTGTGTTTCTGTCTGTATCTACATACAGTGTGTTCCTGTGTGTTTCTGTCTGTATCTACACACAGTGTGTCCCTGTGTGTTTCTGTCTGTATCTACATACAGTGTGTTCCTGTGTGTTTCTGTCTGTATCTACATACAGTGTGTTCCTGTGTGTTTCTGTCTGTATCTACATACAGTGTGTCACTGTGTGTTTCTGTCTGTATCTACATACAGTGTGTTCCTGTGTGTTTCGACATACAGTGTGTCTGTATCTACATACAGTGTGTATGTATCTACATACAGTGTGTCTGTATCTACATACAGTGTGTCTGTATCTACATACAGTGTGTCTGTATCTACATACAGTGTGTCTGTATCTACATACAGTGTGTCTGTATCTACATACAGTGTGTCTGTATCTACATACAGTGTTTCTGTATCTACATACAGTGTGTCTGTATCTACATACAGTGAGTCTGTATCTACATACAGTGTGTCTGTATCTACATACAGTGTGTATGTCTGTATCTACGGAAATATATTTCTATCAGTATTATATCTATTATGTTCTAAAATTAGTGTGCACCTGTATTCTGCCATATACTGTAATGTGAAATATGACCCAAGGCGGAACCTTTTTTCTTCTGGGCTTTGTTTTCAATAGGGAAGAGTTTTTCAGTTACACATCTGCACCATTCAACAGACACGACACTAGTTTGTTTACATCGAGCTGATAGCTGATTTGCAGAGAGGCTGGCTACGTGGTAAGAGTAGGGCGGTCCCACGAGGCGATGACGACACCCAGGGTTTTTTATACGTGGCCAACCTTCAAAGTTGGTGTGTGTGGACTTTGTGAACAGCGAGAGGTCTGTGAAAGCTGCAAATGTCTTCTTATATGTACAATAAACCTGCAAATAACGTGCACATTCGTTTCAGAGCTTCCTTCAACTCTTGAACTCGTAACACTACATACAGTGTGTGCCACTGAGTGTATCTTAGTGTTTCACTGTGTGTTTCTGTCTGTATCTACATACAGTGTGTCAGGTGTTTCTACATACAGTGTGTTACTCGGTGTTTCTACATACAGTGTGTCACTGTGTGTCCCTGTGTGTTTCTATATACAGTGTGTCACTGTGTGTATCTACATACAGTGTGTCACTGTGTGTATCTACATAGTGTGTGTTTCTATATACAGCGTGTCTGTCTGTATCTACATACAGTGTGTACCGTATTTTTTGGAGTATAGGTCGCACCCAAGTATAGGTCGCACCATCCATTTATTGCCAAAGAATTGGAAAAATCCATATATAAGTCACACCTGAGTATAGGTCGCACCTACCGGTACGTCAAAATGTGGACTGTGTTTAGCTCTGCTGCAAATGTCTCTTCCACAGAAGCGCACAGCAAGGCTTTTAAGAAGATTAACACTTAAAAACAATTAATTGTTTGATAAAAAATTACAGTATAGCAAATATGTGTCTGAGCTGGACTTTTCTTTAATAAATGAATGATTTTAGCAGGATAAACACCTAAAAATATATATATTTGTTAACTGACATTATTGTAAGAGTGTGTCTCAGTTTAATTTTTGTTCATAAATGATTACAAATCAGCTTATTTTATAAAAAGCCATATATAGGTCGCACCTGAGTATAGGTCGCAGGCCATGAAAAAATTATAAAAAGGTGCGACCTATACTCCGAAAAATAGGGTAACTGTGTGTACCTACATACACTGTGTAACTGTGTTTTTCTGTATCTACATACAGTGTGTCACTGTGTGTATCTACATACAGTGGGTCTGTCTGTATCTACATACAGTGTGTCACTGTGTGTTTCTGTCTGTATCTACATACAGTGTGTCACTGTGTGTATCTACATACAGTGTGTCACTGTGCGTTTCTATATACAGTGTGTCTGTCTGTATCTACATACAGTGGGTCTGTCTGTATCTACATACAGTGTGCCACTGTGTGTTTCTGTCTGTATCTACATACAGTGTGTCACTGTCTGTACATACAGTGTGTCACTGTGTGTATCTACATACAGTGTGTCTGTCTGTATTCATTCATTCAACCTTTATTTAGTCAGGTAAATCTTTTGAACCTCATGGGCTCATTTACGAAAGCGACCTGCTAAAACTAAAGAACAATGAACAGCAGTGATAGAATTTCATTAAACAATAAACAAACAAACAATAAACAATAGAAAACAAAAAGAGAGAAAAAAACAAAAGATATATTTTTTTTCTTTTTTTTTTTTTTTAACAAAGTATCAAAAAACTAGCAAAACATTATAAGGTAGACGTATAAAATCAAAGACAGGAACAAATCTGCATTGGTTTTTGCCAGGATTCCAACAGATTCTGAAAACCATTTAGAGAAGTCAAGGTCGAGAGCTTCAGATCTTTTTGTAAGATATTCCATGAAGCAGGAGCAGAGTAGGAGAAGGCCCTTTTTCCAAGTTCAGTCCTCACTGACGGAACACTGCAGGTAATCATGTCCTGAGAGCGCACGCTGTAGCTGCACTCACGCAAAGACATGTAGGAGGAGATGTATGAGGGCAGCAGACCAAGAAGTGATTTAAAGATGAAAATGTACCAGTGGAAGAGTCTGCGTGAGGTTAATGATGTCCAATTAACCAGTGAATACAGGGTGCAGTGGTGGGTACGATAATCACAACCAGTTATGAATCTTAGTGCACCATGATAGACCACATCCAACATCCGCAGGGTGCTTGTAGGAGCATTCATGTAGAGAATGTCACCGTAATCAATGGAGGGAAGGAAAGTCACAGATACAAGGCGTTTCCTAACATTCAGTGTTAGACAGGATCTGTTTCTGAAAAAGAAACCCAGTTTAACTTTCAATTTCTTCACTAGGTTTTCCACGTGGAGTTTAAAAGAGAGATGTGAATCGATCAGGATACCCAGATATTTATAGGAATCAACAAACTCAATAGGGACACCATTTGAAGAAAAAATCAGAGGAGGATCTGCTGGAACCGCCTTCCTATTTGAAAAAAACATCCCTTTTGTTTTATCAGCATTTAGGACAAGTTTGAGACGGAACAGATCTGACTGGATGATGTCAAAAGCGGATTGCAGTAACTGGAAAGCCTTAGCTACTGTTTTAGCTCGGCAATAAACAACTGTATCATCAGCATAGAAATGTAAGGATGCATCAGGGATGCAGTGACCTACATTAGCTATGTAGATTGTAAAGAGAGTTGGTCCTAAAACTGAGCCTTGTGGTACACCATTTTTAACTGTTAAATAGCTGGAAGAAGCACCGTTATGTTGAACACATTGCCTCCGATTGGAAAGATAGTTAGAAAACCAACCGATGGTGTGATCAGAGAAACCGATTTCTGAGAGCTTATGACACAGGATGTTATGATCCACAGTGTCAAAAGCTTTAGACAGGTCTAAGAAAAGTGCAGCACAATAGTCCTTAGCATCCAATGCTTCAACAACATCATTCAGAACCTTCAGAGAAGCAGTTGTTGTGCTGTGTTTTTTCCTGAAACCAGATTGATGGAGAGGTAAGATGTTAAATGAGTCCAGATAGTTTTTGATCTGAGAGTTTATCAGTTTTTCTTGAACCTTGGCTAAGATGCAGAGTTTAGAGATCGGTCGATAATTGTTCAATGAGGTGGGGTCACCTCCCTTCAGCAAAGGAAGAACAAAGGCTGTTTTCCAAGCATCCGGAATGGTGTTTTGGCTTATGGACAGATTAAAGATGTGGGTCACAGGGACTGTGATGATATGAGCAGCCAGCCTTAAGAAATAAGGTGGAAGTTCATCTGGACCTGCAGATTTTTTAGGATCAAGATCATTTAACAGTTTATTTACCTCACTGACTGAGAATGGAGAAAAAGAGAAGGTGTGATTAACAGATGGTTGGCTTGTAGGAGGGATTTGATTTGTTGAAGTTTGATTATTAGATAAAGTGGCCGATTTTCCGTTTGTAACTGTATCAAATAAAGAACTAGAAGCAACAAAATGTTTATTGAAACAGTTCAGGATCTCGTGCTTATTTGACACAGGAACAGAGTCAACAAGAAATTGTGATGGGAGGTCAGATGATTGGGGGGTGCCTGAGAGAGATTTAATGGTTTTCCAGAATTTTTTAGGATCGTTTAGATTTTTGGAGGTCTGAGATAAGAAGTAGTTACGTTTTGCAGCTTTGATGGCAGTTGTGCATTTATTCCTTAGCTGCCGAAATTTCAACCAATCAGTGTCTGAGTGTGATTTTCTTGCTGCTGCCCAAAGATGATCTCTCCAGTGCAGGAGATCAGCTAGTTCAGGAGTAAACCAGGGGCTGTCACGGCCCTTTATCCTGAACTGCCGAAAAGGAGCGTGTTTGTTTACAAAGTCAATGAAACTATCATGAAAATAGTTCCAAGCGGTGTTCACGTCATTGATTTGTAGGATACGTTGCCAATCAAAGTGGGATAGATCCCAAAGGAATGACTGTTCACAGAAACGTTTCAAATCCCTTTTTTGGATTATTCTGGGCTTAGCAGGTGGAAGTTTAGTAGATCTAAGAGCTGCTATTACGGAATGATCACTCAAAACGTTAGCAAATACACCTATACCAGGAAATTTGTGAGGTGCATTTGTGAAAAACAGATCTAAGGTGGAAGATTTTTCGGGACATTTTAAGTTTGGTCTGGTGGGAGAATCGATAAGTTGTGTTAGATTGAGAGATAGGCAACATTCCCTGAATTTATCACAGAGGGGGGTCGACTTATTCCAGTCAATGTTGAAATCTCCTGCCATAACAATCTCATTGTGTTTTAAATTTCCTATGAATTCAGTCAGGGAGGATAGAGCTTCAGGTGTTGCGGAGGGGGGACGATAACAACCTACAACAGTTAAGGGCTGACCTCCTTTCAAACTGATGTTCACAGCTAAAGCCTCAAACTGGTTTGCGATTGTTTTTTTAGACACAATCGTGGCAGCCAAAGAGTCTCTGATGTAAATAGCGACTCCACCTCCCTTTTTATTACGATCACAACGATAGATCTTAAATTCATTGATTGCCAAGTCATTTTTCGAAACAGATTTTTTGAGCCAAGTTTCAGAGATAACGATCACATCTGCCCCAGAAGAAGTGATTAGGATTTTCAGTTCATCAAGTTTTTTTAGAAGGCTACGAGCGTTTACATGCAGAAAACGGAGACCTGAAATATTTTTAAACTCATTAGGTGTACAATAGTTAGTAATTGGCCCTGGGTTGGGCTGAATCCCTGAGATCATTAACAACAATAATATCAGACATTTACCTGACTTCTTTGTCACTGATGTGTAATTACAGGAGTTAACGGTGTGACATTTTGCCCCCATAATTGAACCATGTGAAACATTAATGAAGACACGATCATTCAGAACCCAAAAACAATGAAAGCTGCAGTGATGGACAGTCCCTGATGTGTTGATAAGATTCAGTGATTCCAGGTAGTCTGAGAACTGAAAATAATGACAGTAATATGGATGATGCAGAAAAGTCTCAGACCATAAAGCGTCACAAATTAGGTGGTCAAACAGTTCCGTTGTGGAGAAATTTGTGGAGGAATGTGGGGGGATCCAGCCTCCTTGAGAATATGAATGGATGTGGCCATGGTGAACACAGGCTGGATCCAGAATCAACGGAAAGAAACAAACAATTTGTAGCAAACAGCAGAGTGAGCTGCCAGAAAGGCCTCCTGGAGTTAAGGGCATGGTTGAAGCCTGTTTCAAGTCAATAAAGGGAAGGGACAACAGCGTGAACAGCACCAACAACGAAGCTCCTGATACGCAGCGATACACGTCACACTCTGCTCGTCTGATCCAGAAACAGCTCACAACAGTGTGAAACAGGCACCAATGATGATCCTCCGCGCTTCACTCTCTGCTCGTCTGATCCAGAAACAGCTCACAACAGTGTGAAACAGGCACCAATGATGATCCAGTTCCTCCGCGCTTCACTCTCTGCTCGTCTGATCCACGAACAGCTCACAGCAGTATGAAATAGGCACCGAAACAATGATGATCCTAATCTTCTGCGCCTCACATCACGTCACGCTGCTTCACGACCTCTCTGCTGTCTGAGCCAGTTGAATGTTTTCAAAGAAAATTACTGTTTTCTCCAAATGAGGCTCTTTAAACAGTTATCTACACCAGGTAAGATATTTATTATGTGACTGTTTCCTTATCAGCCCAAAAAAGCCACCTCCAAGAATAAAAATGAAAAAAGAATGAAAAAACAGCAAGTCTCAATGGAGGAGGTGAAGCCTTCAGCTTCAAATTGATCCTCAGCAAATTGATCCTCAGCTGTATCTACATACAGTGTGTCACTGTGTGTATCTACATACAGTGGGACTGTCTGTATCTACATACAGTGTGTCACTGTGTGTATCTACATACAGTGGGTCTGTCTGTATCTACATACAGTGTGTCACTGTGTGTTTCTGTCTGTATCTACATACAGTGTGTCACTGTGTGTATCTACATACAGTGTGTCACTGTGCATTTCTATATACAGTGTGTCTGTCTGTATCTACATACAGTGTGTCTGTATCTACATACAGTGTGTCACTGTGTGTATTTACATAGTGTGTCACTGTGTGTTTCTGTCTGTATCTACATACAGTGTGTCACTGTGTGTTTCTACATAGAGTGTGTGTCACTGTGTGTTTCTGTCTGTATCTACATACAGTGTATCACTGTGTGTATCTACATAGTGTGTATGTCTGTATCTACATACAGTGTGTCTGTCTGTATCTACATACAGTGTGTCTGTCTGTATCTACATACAGTGTGTCTGTCTGTATCTACATACAGTGTGTCTGTCTGTATCTACATACAGTGTCTCTGTCTGTATCTACATACAGTGTGTCACTGTGTGTTTTTGTCTGTATCTACATACAGTGTGTCACTGTGTGTTTCTACATACAGTGTGTCACTGTGTGTTTCTGTCTGTATCTACATACAGTGTGCCACTGTGTGTTTCTACATAGTGTGTATGTCTGTATCTACATACAGTGTGTCTGTCTGTATCTACATACAGTGTGTCACTGTGTGTATCTATCTACATAGTGTGTCACTCTGTGTTTCTGTCTATATCTACATACAGTGTGTCACTGTGTGTTTCTACATACAGTGTGTCACTGTGTGTTTCTGTCTGTATCTACATACAGTGTGTTCTTGTGTGTTTCTCCATACAGTGTGTCTGTCTGTATCTACATACAGTGTGTTCCTGTGTGTTTTTACATACAGTGTGCCTGTCTGTACCTACATACAGTGTGTCACTGTGTGTATCTACATAGTGTGTCACTATGTGTTTCTGTCTGTATCTACATACAGTGTGTCACTCTGCGTTTATGTCTGTATCTACATACAGTGTGTTCCTGTGTGTTTCTACATACAGTGTGTCTGTCTGTATCTACATACAGTGTGTCTGTCTGTATCTACAGTGTGTCTGTATCTACAGTGTGTTCCTGTGTGTATCTACATACAGTGTGTATGTATGTATGTATCTACATACAGTGTGTCACTGTGTGTATCTACATAGTGTGTCACTGTTTGTTCCTGTCTGTATCTACATACAGTGTGTCACTGTGTGTTTCTACACACAGTGTGTCCCTGTGTGTTTCTGTCTGTATCTACATACAGTGTGTCACTGTGTGTTTCTGTCTGTATCTACATACAGTGTGTTCCTGTGTGTTGATATACAGTGTGTCTGTATCTACATACAGTGTGTCAATGTGTGTATCTACATACAGTGTGTCACTGTGTGTTTCTACATACGTGTGTTACTCTGTGTTTCTACATACAGTGTGTCACTGTGTGTCCCTGTGTGTTTCTATATACAGTGTGTCACTGTGTGTATCTACATACAGTGTGTCACTGTGTGTGTATCTACATCAGGGGTGCTCATTACGTAGATCGCGATCTACTGGTAGATCTCTGAGGTAGTACTGGTAGATCGCAGCATGACATATAAAAAATTGTTCAGTGCCCTGAGATTACTTCTTTTGTGAATAGACACTACTGTATATAAATAAACTGAATTGAATTGAATCTTAGAACTTCTTTACTCGGCAAACACAACAGTTTAGGTCAAAATACTATAATTTTAAAGCCACAGCACTGTACTATAGTTCATAATTTCTTATCTGGCAACGCGACTGACATGAAAACTACAGCATTTTTCATGTAAACCAGCTTATTTTTTGTTTATTACCCCCAATAAACATTGAAAAATCACTACTGTTTCCACAGGTTGTTTTCGTGTTAGGTAGATCACTTTGACTTGATCATTTCAAAAATAGCTCGCATGCTGAAAAAGTCTGAACACCCCTTTTCTACATAGTGTGTGTTTCTAAATACAGTGTGTCTGTCTGCATCTACATACAGTGTGTCTGTATCTACATACAGTGTGTTCCTGTGTGTATCTACATACAGTGTGTCACTGTGTGTATCTACATAGTGTGTCACTGTGTGTATCTACATAGTGTGTCACTGTGTGTTTCTGTCTGTATCTACATACAGTGTGTCACTGTGTGCTTCTACACACAGTGTGTCCCTGTGTGTTTCTGTCTGTATCTACATACAGTGTGTTCCTGTGTGTTTCTGTCTGTATCTACATACAGTGTGTTCCTGTGTGTTTCTGTCTGTATCTACATACAGTGTGTTCCTGTGTGTTTCTGTCTGTATCTACACACAGTGTGTCCCTGTGTGTTTCTGTCTGTATCTACATACAGTGTGTTCCTGTGTGTTTCTGTCTGTATCTACATACAGTGTGTCACTGTGTGTTTCTGTCTGTATCTACATACAGTGTGTTCCTGTGTGTTTCGACATACAGTGTGTCTGTATCTACATACAGTGTGTATGTATCTACATACAGTGTGTCTGTATCTACATACAGTGTGTCTGTATCTACATACAGTGTGTCTGTATCTACATACAGTGTGTCTGTATCTACATACAGTGTGTCTGTATCTACATACAGTGTTTCTGTATCTACATACAGTGTGTCTGTATCTACATACAGTGAGTCTGTATCTACATACAGTGTGTCTGTATCTACATACAGTGTGTATGTCTGTATCTACGGAAATATATTTCTATCAGTATTATATCTATTATGTTCTAAAATTAGTGTGCACCTGTATTCTGCCATATACTGTAATGTGAAATATGACCCAAGGCAGAACCTTTTTTCTTCTGGGCTTTGTTTTCAATAGGGAAGAGTTTTTCAGTTACACATCTGCACCATTCAACAGACACGACACTAGTTTGTTTACATCGAGCTGATAGCTGATTTGCAGAGAGGCTGGCTACGTGGTAAGAGTAGGGCGGTCCCACGAGGCGATGACGACACCCAGGGTTTTTTATACGTGGCCAACCTTCAAAGTTGGTGTGTGTGGACTTTGTGAACAGCGAGAGGTCTGTGAAAGCTGCAAATGTCTTCTTATATGTACAATAAACCTGCAAATAACGTGCACATTCGTTTCAGAGCTTCCTTCAACTCTTGAACTCGTAACACTACATACAGTGTGTGCCACTGAGTGTATCTTAGTGTTTCACTGTGTGTTTCTGTCTGTATCTACATACAGTGTGTCAGGTGTTTCTACATACAGTGTGTTACTCGGTGTTTCTACATACAGTGTGTCACTGTGTGTCCCTGTGTGTTTCTATATACAGTGTGTCACTGTGTGTATCTACATACAGTGTGTCACTGTGTGTATCTACATAGTGTGTGTTTCTATATACAGCGTGTCTGTCTGTATCTACATACAGTGTGTACTGTATTTTTTGGAGTATAGGTCGCACCCAAGTATAGGTCGCACCATCCATTTATTGCCAAAGAATTGGAAAAATCCATATATAAGTCACACCTGAGTATAGGTCGCACCTACCGGTACGTCAAAATGTGGACTGTGTTTAGCTCTGCTGCAAATGTCTCTTCCACAGAAGCGCACAGCAAGGCTTTTAAGAAGATTAACACTTAAAAACAATTAATTGTTTGATAAAAAATTACAGTATAGCAAATATGTGTCTGAGCTGGACTTTTCTTTAATAAATGAATGATTTTAGCAGGATAAACACCTAAAAATATATATATTTGTTAACTGACATTATTGTAAGAGTGTGTCTCAGTTTAATTTTTGTTCATAAATGATTACAAATCAGCTTATTTTATAAAAAGCCATATATAGGTCGCACCTGAGTATAGGTCGCAGGCCATGAAAAAATTATAAAAAGGTGCGACCTATACTCCGAAAAATAGGGTAACTGTGTGTACCTACATACACTGTGTAACTGTGTTTTTCTGTATCTACATATAGTGTGTCCCTGTGTGTTTCTATATACAGCGTGTCTGTCTGTATCTACATACAATGTGTCACTGTGCGTTTCTGTTTGTATCTACATACAGTGTGTCCCTGTGTGTTTCTACATACAGTGTGTCTGTCTGTATCTATATACAGTGTGTCTGTCTGTATCTACATACAGTGTGTCACTGTGTGTATCTACATAGTGTGTCACTGTGTGTTTCTGTCTGTATCTACTAGGCATGTAACGGTTGTAATGGGTGTACCGAACCGTTTCGGTACACCACGTTCGGTTCGGTCCAACTGCGTACTGTTTCGGTTATTTTTTCACTCATTAAACGTTCTTAACAGGGGAATATATGCACCGCGGAACAAAATTTCCTGGGCGCGTTTCAGCACGGAGCTATTTTCGCATGGCACGCGCAGCATTTAGCCGTTAGCATCTCGTGCGGTCTCCTGTTTTTGAACGTTATAGCTTTCTTGTTAAAAGACGAGCGCACGCGCAGCTTGTGTGGACTGCGCAGCTTGTGTGGACTTACAGCTAGATTCATACTCGACGTGTTGCGCAGCGCGCGCGCTCCAAAAGTGATGCAATTTCACAGTCCCCGCCCCTGCGCGATTTGATTGACAGGTCCTCACCCGACAGCCTTCACCCTCTTCACGCCGGAGCCTGCAGCTGTTTGAGCCGCTGTGGTCGTGGAGACGGAGTCGCGACGCATGGAGGAATGTTTTGTGACACAAAATGTATTAAATTCTCCTTCGTTCCTGATCTGGAGTCGGACTTTTCTTTTGTTTTTTCGCCAAAAGTCACGTGATCGCTTTCTCCTCCGCTGACTCCATGCATTAAAGCCGCAAATAAAGACAACAGTTCAGCACGCGAGCGGAAAGCTATTTGTTTTTGTTGTGTGATTTCAAACAGTTCTTCTTCTACGGTAGATTTCTTCTTCTACACCTTTCTTGCAACATATGCACAGGTTTTAGAGGGTACTGCCTCCTGCTGGTCCGTAAAAGAACAGCACTTTGCCATGCGCCGCCGTGCGTCAACCATAAACACAGTGGCGAAACTGTGAACGCATTTCGCCGCACGGCTGAGTGCACGCGCGGCGCGCGCGCTCCAGCCTGCGGACCAAAGCGCAAGTCACTTAAAGCCTCGGATATAGTCGCGCTTTGGTCCGCAAGCTGGAGCGCGCGTGCTGCGCGCGCACTGTGCATGCGTTTATAGTGTGGCACGGCAGCGCATGGCAAAGTGCTGTTCTTTTACTGACCAGCAGGTGGCAGTACCCTCTAAAACCTGTGCATATGTTGCAAGAAAGGGTGTAGAAGAAGAAATCTACCGTAGAAGAAGAACTGTTTGAAATCACACAACAAAAACAAATGGCTTTCCGCTCGCTCGGGGAATTTAATACATTTGAATCACATAAAAAACATTCCTCCATGCGTCGCGACGCCGTTTCCACGACCACAGCGGCGCAGACAGCTGCAGGCTCTGGCGTGAAGGCTGTCGGTGAGGTCCCTACCCGACCTGTCAATCAATTCGGCGCGCGCGCTAGGCTTGCGGAGCTTCAAAATCTGGGAGGTGCACGACCACGCGCGAAACCAACGCGCTGGCCAAAGCGCGGGGGCGGGGACTTCGCGATTGCGTCACTTTGGCCGTGCGCCCTATGCGACGCGTCAACTATATCCCAGGCTTAAGTTTCATGAAGACTCTGCAGCAGCTGCGTGACGTGACGCACCTGCTGCGACGCAGCTCTCTGCAGCAGCAACACGTCTTGAACGCGCTGGAAACTGTCATCCGAACGTGAACGAAGAGCTGTATTAAAACTACTTCATCTGAACGTGAACAGCAGCTGTATTAAAACTACTTCATCAGGTAATCAGAGCGGTCCAGAGCAATAACACAAGCTGTATGAGTTTTTAAATCTCTGAATCTAAGTCTGAACGTTGTTATATGCGCAGGCTTTAAAGTTACTGAGCGTCGCTATGAGACATTCATCACGTCAACACTTCAAAAAGTTCAGCTCTTTATGAAAAAACTAACTGATGTTGTCAACAACAAGCCCTGGACCAGATTAAAGCCCTGCCTGCCATGATGAAGAGTGAGAGATTCAATTGTTCAAGAGGTATTGTTTTATTATTATCTAAATAATCTTTTTTTTTAATCATAATCTTATTAACTTGTTTTTTTTTATCTCTTTTGTTTTTTATTTCCAGTCTGTGACAGAGGTAAATCCACCTGCAGCTAAGTGATGACTGAACTGAACTCTGAACTGTTCCAACACCTGTCCCACCAAGAAGAAGTTGTGAGTACAGTAATGAGGACAAATACAGCCACACTGCTGCTACTGAACAAAAACTTGATTAGTTAGATTGTAAACAGTCTGTTGCTGCTTATTGTTCTGGTTCTGACTGTTATTGCATTTATTAAGATTTTTATTATTGTTCATATAGTTTATTTATTGTAGAGTGCTGTTTATTTAAAATATCATCCAAATGGGTCACTTTTATTTATTACTACAATACAATACAAACATATTTTTGGCATATTTTCAAAATAAACATTTTGTAAGTCTTTATTTTGTAAAAAAATAAATAAATTTGTACCGAAAATAAACCGAAAATAAACCGAACCGAGCTCTCCTTGTAGTTGAACCGAACCGAAATGTGATTTTAGCGTACCGTTACACCCTAAGTATCTACATACAGTGTGTCACTGTGCGTTTCTATATACAGTGTGTCTGTCTGTATCTACATACAGTGTGTCTGTCTGTATCTACATAGTGTGTCACTGTGTGTTTCTGTCTGTATCTACATACAGTGTGTCACTGTGTGTATCTACATAGTGTGTGTTTCTATATACAGCATGTCTGTCTGTATCTACATAGTGTGTCACTGTGTGTTTCTGTCTGTATCTACATACAGTGTGCCACTGTGTGTATCTACATAGTGTGTCACTGTGTGTTTTTGTCTGTATCTAGCCTACATACAGTGTGTCACTGTGTGTATCTACATAGTGTGTGTTTCTATATACAGCATGTCTTTTCGAGGAGCGTTGAGGTGCACGGTCGCGATGATCCACTGTTCTCGCGACCAAATGTACGAGTTTTCTGTTTCCCTCTCCTGTTGAGGTGGAACACGGTGAGTAGTGAAGCGCCAGTTTTTCTGTTCTTTTACACGTTCAGATTTTAATTAATATTTATGTTTGGTAGCTGCTGCTGTTTGTCCTTTGCGACCGTCTGCTTCCTGTTGTCCGTGGCGACATCTACTTCCTGTTTGTCCGTGGCCGTGTGTCTGCTGCGGTCTGGACTGTCCCGACTGGTTCTGCCCCGCATCCGGGTCGTCCCTCGCCTGCCGGCTGGTCCTGGGACTGTTTGGGGCCCGCTGTCTGGACGGCGTGGCGTGGGCTGCGTCACGCGTCCTGCGGGCCGAGCTGTGCCGACTGATGCCAGCTCAACCACTCATACAGGTGTCGGTTGGAGTGGCGTCTCTTTGGGTGCAGCGGATTTCACCAGGGCGGACTCTGGACTACTGAGAGAGACTGTGTGTGGGTTTTTTCCCTTTTAACATATTACTGTATTGCACTTGTATTAATGAATTGAGCTATAACTGCCTTTTTATACTGTGTATTTTAAATTTAGGATTTTATTAAACTACTGTGCAATTTATTGGTGTGTGTGAAATTGTCTTTAAGGCCGAGATACACATGAGCGTCCTCAGGTACGCCACTCTACGCGCGCATTTTGTGCGCATGTGTTTTGCTGCTATACTTCAGAAACTATCAGCTTTCAAACGCTCGCGTTCTCCTTGTTGTAATATGAGCAGCTGCGCACGGAGGGGACTCAACTGAGCTCGCTGATTGGTCACTTGCTGACACGCCTACTGAAATGATTGACAGGCAGCTTTCAGTCAGCTCATGTAGCTCGCTGAAGACCGCGGCGGTGTTCTGATCATGCGGTGTTTCTACTATATATGTTATATACAGGTGTGCAGTGGAGAGCATCTTGTGCTCCAGCATCAATGTGTGGCATGGAGGCTGCACAGTTGCAGAGAGGAATCAATCAATCAATCACCTTTATTTAACCATGTAGAGCCCGTTGAGATCGAGATCTCTTTTACAAGGGTGACCTGGTCAAGTGGTCAGCAGCACACGTCACATTGGCAATAGGCATTTGCACTTATCAAAAGA
>JBBPBX010038945.1:2582-30139 GCA_038048925.1 Garcialebias charrua
CAGTGAAGGTGGTGAATTTGAAGGGAAGTACCAGTAGTCCATGAGCACTGTCCAGATAACACCCACCCCCCAGCCATAATCCTGATAAGTTATGGTGCAGTGTTTATCAGCCGGCTTGGTAGCGCTCTGACACAGGTCCATGTCCTTAAAGAAGGGAGCGAGTAGGGGAGGGGGGAGCAGAGCATCTTGTTCACATAACATCCAGGAGAATTTGAGATAGTCAACCAGGACAGGACCAGAAGCAGGACGTTGAAACAGAAAGAATGAGCACCCTATAGTGGTTACCTGCGGAGCGGGTTTTAAGTCCCTCCTTGGTATCTAAATTAATGGGACATTTGGCTGAATAAAACATAAATACACTTGAGTTTTTTTTTTGTTTTCAGATGTTAATTTTTGCTTACTCACATGGTCCTCAACTTGCAGCTGTGCGTTCAAATATGTATTTTTAAATAGGCTCAGTTTTTTTTCGTTGTTTTATGCTCTAAGAAGGTGTCACTGCATTGTGACTGACAAGGTGACAGCATGTTAGTGCTGTGGGAGGGTGTGCAGAATGACTGACAGGCCCTCATAACTGTACAAATACTTTCTCCAAACATACAACACCCAAAAACCAAACATCTTGGCTTCATTTTTGGACAATGGAACAAAATGGAGCAGCTTTATCAATCTTTATGTCAGTAGTTTGATGTTAGTGAGCCATATGACGTTCAAACAAGTTTAAAAGTCAAACAAGATGGTTGAGTTTGAATCTGTTCAATTTCTGCATGTTTTTCACGTGAGATCAAACTGTGTGCGCATTATAACCCAACAGCCGTGGTAGCTCGGTGGTCAGGGTTGGGGTCTCGTGATCCTGAAGCTGCAGATTCAAGCTCAGGTTGCAACAGGAAGATTATCTTGTGTAAAATGACTAAAACTGTGATTTGAATTTGCTGTCGGTGGCGACCCATGCAGAAGGAAACGGCAAAATGATAATGACACATAAAATACCCTGATGCATGCTCAATAATCCAGGTAGAAAAATCCAAAAAAGCTAAGTCTGGTCCTCTGGACATTCAAAAAACAAAACAAAACAAAGCAAAAAAAAGGTGTAGAAACGTTTCGTCTTTCGTCCGAAAGACTTCCTCAGTCTGAGAAGCTTCACCAGCCATCAGGTGAAAAGAAGGAACCCAGACCCAGACCAGTGGTCATTCCGTATGTTGCGGGAGTTTCAGAGACATTGAGACGTTTATTTTCTAAACACAACGTCCCAGTGGCTTTTAAACCCCAAAATACATTACGGCAAAGACTGGTTCATCCCAAAGATCCAGTCCCCCGGCACAAACAGAGTAATATTGTGTATGCTGTTCAGTGTCAGGAGGGCTGTGATCAGTCTTACATCGGGGAAACTAAACAGCCACTGGCCAAAAGGATGGCCCAGCACAGAAGATCAACATCATCAGGTCAGGACTCTGCGGTCTACACTCATCTCCAGGCCAGCGGTCACTCTTTCAGGGATGAAGATGTTCACATCCTTGATAGAGAGGAACAATGGTTTGAGAGAGGAGTAAAGGAGGCCATCTTTGTGAAAAGAAACCGTCCATCATTAAACAGAGGTGGAGGCCTCCGGGTTCAACTGTCCCCCACTTACAATGCTGTTATTGCTAGTATCACTCAGCCCTCTGTGAATAGCAAACAACCATCAGGGTGTTAACGATCCATCGTCAGGCTGATGGTCCTCCTTGATCATGTGAGCAGCTGGTTTCGGCTGTCATCAGCCAACTGGTTGATCCACTGTGGGAGGGTGCTATTTATAAGACTGAGCTGAACACAGCTTCTCAGACTGAGGAAGTCTTTCGGACGAAAGACGAAACGTTTCTACAGTTTTTTTTTGCTTTGTTTTGTTTTGTTTTTTGAATGTCCAGAGGACCAGACTTAGCTTTTTTAGATACTATCTATAGTATTTATGTGGATTTATGTTTCTAATTGATTTATATTTCAGATTCTTTCTTGGTTAATGTTATATATATATATTAAGGGATGTTATAAAATGAAGACCCTGAACTCTGTAAAACAAAGACTGAAATATCAGACACAAAAAGTTTCTGCTTCATGACGAGCGTGAACAGAAATCACTGCCATGACGTAATCTTTAGATTGGACACGTTCCTTAAAGCAAAACAGATTTTATTTATATTCTTCTCTAAACAAACTTTAGTTTGGACTTAAAAAGTATTTTCCACATTTCTCCCAGTTTTTGTTATAAAGATTGTTCCCTTTCAGTTCGGTCTCTCAGTGCAACATACTTGCTATGGGAATTGCACCCCCGCGCGATTACCTGAAGGAATACATTCACGCCTTTTACGGCAGGGGGAGTATGTTGCACCTCGTTCCCTTCCTTCAGGGAACATGAGTTATGGTGCATAACTTTCAGCTTCCTCCTTCCTGTTTCCTGCAATCTGACGCTCGTCTTCCTGAACTTTTCGACGTCGTGCTCCACGTCCACACCTCCTCTTCCATCCCTCCCCTGTAAACAAGCTGCATGGAACCAGCGCTGAACAGCAGGTCAGAAGGTTGCTGGTTCAACTCCTCTCTGGCTCTGTTCCCTGCAGGGTGTGGCTTTATTTAAGTGTCCAAAAACCTGCATGTTGTGGTGATCAGAGACCAGAACCTGGTCCTGAATGTGCACGGCTCTTTGTCTCTGTGTGGTGGGCCGGTCCTGACTGGACCCAGAACCTCTGGAGAGCAGCTCCAGCTCCAGTCCTGACTGGACCCAGTCCCTCGTCCCAGAACATCTGGAGAGCAGGTCCAGCTCCTCACCAGCCTGAGCAGAGTCAAGCAGGTAGAGAAGAGGCACAGACGTCTGGACCCTGCATCCAGACGGGCCTAGCAGAACCTCGTGTTCTACCACGGTTGAGTTCCAGTCAGCAGGAAGAACCGGGCCGTGTGGCAGAACCTCTGAGCGCGGGCTGGGTGGCGTTCCTCGCAGTGTTCCCTCCTCATCCAGCAGTCTTTCACTGGGACCTGGGAGAGGCTCAGGTGGGTTCAGGTCCGGTACCTGCTGGACCTTGTCGGGGGGTTCAGTTGTGTCGTGCATCATCTGTTCTTGTGTCTCCACCTCGAGGACGTCAGAGTCCTCACGGGGCTCACCCGGAACAACAAGGACGACGTGCGGGTCCGACACCTGAACAGACAGAAACCTGCTCAGTCTGAAGCTTCTCTGATGGTTCTGGTTCTGACCCACTCTCTGATATCTGGACTGATGATAACAAGTTCTAGATACTGACCCAAAAGTGTGGCGGCAACAACGGCTTGTGGAAGAACTGCTGGCAGGACTTGGGCTGGCAGTGAACGATGAACCAGAACAATCCGACCAGAAGGCCCAACATGGCGACCACGGTCACCGCCACGGTGGTGGGCTTCTTCCAGGCCGCAGCGCCTGGACCTGCAGGAGAGAGGGACACGTCAGTTCAGGTCTGACAAAGTACCCGACAGGACGCTTTGTATCTCAGCAGCTGCACATCAACATTTCTGCTAGTGGTGCAGGAAAAAAATAATTTTTTAAAGAATCCAGATTCTTAGTCCTGGCGATTCAGAATCGATTCTAAAAGCCCCAAAATCAAATTATATATTTTTTTACATTAAAACCCAACAGATAAAGAAAATAAAACCATATCTCATAGTATATGAAAGAATACATAAAATGAAAGGTGTCAGAAAGAAGAAGAAATCTGACCCGAGCCAGTGACCTCCAGGACCCGATAAGGATAAAGCGGGTAAAGATGATGGATAGATGCTTTTGATGAAAAGATTTACCAAACAAATCTTTTTTAATCAAAATCCATCCTTACACATTTGAAACATGGATGAATGCAATATGATTTTGAAGTCTATTTTATTCTGAGTTAAATGTTTATGCTGAAATCTTTGTTTACGTTTGTATTTTGAATTATTAGTGATGGACTGGAGACATGTCCAGGGTGTCCCTGTGATGGACTGGAGACATGTCCAGGGTGTCTCTGTGATGGACTGGAGACATGTCCAGGGTGTCCCTGTGATGGACTGGAGACATGTCCAGGGTGTCCCCTGCCTCTCGCACACTGACTGCTGGAGATAGACACCAGTGACCTCCAGGACCCGATTAAAGCTGCTGCAATCTATTCATATACCCATCTGCTGTATTTATACTGTATTATTTGGCATTATTAATGTTTGCTACATGTATACATTATTGTTTTAAATAAATGTTTTATTTGTTTACATTATTGTTTAATATTTTCATGATTTCAATTGAAAATTGTTTCAGAATTGAAAATCGATCCTGGAATGAAAATCGTTTTAGAATCTAAAATCGAATTTTAATTGAATTGGTGCATCAAAAATCGGAATCGAATCGATTCTCCAGACACTGAGAAATTCCCACCCCTAATTTCTGCTCCATTCATGCTGAGGTGGACCCACACCGACCCGGAGAACCAGCTTGGTGTGAAACAAATGATGTTTTTCTGCTCGTCTGGAAACGTTCTGTTTTCTGAGTCTTTTGTTTCTGCGCATGTTTGGAGAACTCGTGGCTCCTCCTTCTTAGTTCTGGAACCAGTTTCTGGGTCTGAGCACGAGAACGCATTGGCAACACAAAGATGTGCACGAGCTGAACCCAGCTCTGCAAGCCGTGCTCCCAGAAACAGACTGTTTTTCAGAAATCGGCCGTGCCAGGGGCGGTTTTAGCCTCTCAGGTCGGGGGGGCTCAAGCTCCCCTAAATTTTAACTCCGCACCCCTGAAAACTAAAAGGGAGGGAAGTCTGAGGTAGTCATCAAAGTATGTTCCCATACAAAGATGTCTGCTTTTAACTAGGGATGGGGCAGATCCGATCCAGTATCGGTATCGGTATCCGATACCAGCATTATTTAAGTATCGGGTATCGGATCAAACCTGCCGATACTTTTCCGATCCAGCTTCAAAGAGCACTTGTGTTCAATCACAATCTGTGACTGCACTTCTTAACATTGTGTGATATAAACCCAATGAAGACACTCTTAAGCCTTACAAAAGGGAACCCACTGACTTTAACAGCACACAGGACAGGAGGCAATTATACCACACAAATGTCCTCCTTACTCATGTCATGGTGCAGCTGAAAAAACTAAAAAAGCGCTAAGCATGATGGGAAAGACAACACAGCCACTCCCCTTAACCAATAAGAGAGTTGATTTTGTTGTCTTTCCCATTATAACCAATAGTTATAACCGATAGTTTGTCCAGCTAAAGCAGAAAAAACTAAAAAAGCACTAAGCATGATGGGAAACACAACACAGCCACTCCCCTTAACCAATAAGAGAGTGGATTTTGTTGTCTTTCCCATAATGCTTAGCGTTTTTTTAGTTTTCCAGCTTTAGCAGAGAGCCATGAGCTACTGTTGTTTTTAGTTTTCCAGATTTAGCTGGAAAAGTTTTCCAGCTAAATCTGTTTTCCAGCTATAATCCACTCTCTTATTGGTTAAGGGGAGTGCTGTGTTGTCTTTCCCATCATGCTTAGCGCTTTTTTAGTTTTTTCAGCTGCACCATGAGTAAGGAGGACATGTGTGTGGTATAATTGCCTCCTGTCCTGTGTGCTGTTAAAGTCAGTGGGTTCCCTATTGTAAGGCTTAAAAGTGGCTTCATTGGGTTTATCTCACACAATGTTAAAATTAATAGTTTGAGTACAAAAGTTTCATTGTACAGAGTCACATACCTGAACAGTATCGGATCGGAAAAATATCGGTATTGGTCGATACTGAGTCAATAAGTATCGGTATCGGATCGGAAGTGAGAAATGTGGATCGGTGCATTTAACCATCACAGCTGAGCTACACCCAGGTGGAGCAGTGGGCAGCTGAGCAAGCACCGGGGAGCAGTTAGGGATTGGGTGGCTGGCTCAGAGACATCCCATCATGTGGGAATGGGAGTCGAGCTGCAGCGTTCTGGTCCCAGGTCAGCTACCTCTCTATCCCGTCTTCGCCCCCATGAAGAAATAAACCACTGTAAGGATTTTGTAAGGACTCAGCTCTCAAACCTTAAATTCAACAAAATATTGAATAAATTTAGAATAAATATGGAATAAATGATGACAACGTTAAACTGGCCAGTAAAAAATGTGATTTTTTTTTCATCAGTCAGATCCGAGACCACCTGTCAATCAATCCAGTAGGCGTGTCAGCAACTGACCAATCGGTGATCTCAGTTAGTCCCAAAGTGAAACACGCTTTTTTCCTGGAGCTCCGCCCCTTTTCCTCTGACAACATGGTCGGGGTTTTGCATGAACAACTGTTGGTGGACCGAGTGATTTCATGAAAAATCATCAGCACAATGTAAGAAACGTCGTTGGTGGAGAACTTGTAATTCAGACAGAGTTCATCTGAGTTCATTACAGCTCAAAACCTGAACAGAGTCTGGGAAAATATAAAAAATGATGAAGCCTCATGATCAGCTGATTACTGAACATGTTCATCTGTACAAAGGTAAACCCTCCATTTTCTCTTATAATGACGTTGTACAAATGAAAGGTTAAAGCTAGGTGATTAATTTTGTGTGTTTTAATGTAGATATATGTTGTAACTTCTGGTTGCATGAGTTTAGTTTTAACACTAAACTGATTTTGTACAAAGTGTTTATTGGGTTGTGTAATGTAGAGCAGAGCAGAGCAGTCTGTATTGCACGCTGCTAGCTAAGCGCCACTTCTTGTTGTGCCATGATCTCTAAAATACTAATTGAATCAAGTGTTTACATCTGTAGGTAAACGTTTAAAACTTGTTAAAATACACCAGGATGCATGATGGCGTCTACTTAACTCAAAAGTTTCTGACCCCAGGCCCCACCAGTGCCCCCAATGGCCACTGCGTTGTTCAAGCCAAGAGTGATTGTCAGCTCTGGGGGGCAGAGGACCCCTAAAAGTCAGATCCTAGGTTTACCCCTGGGCCGTGCACGCTGCAGCGTGCGACCTGTTGGTGAGGGGTTCAGTGAAACGGCAGCGAGGACCATCGGCTGTTTTCTCGTTTGCTTTTTGAGCTGCTGCCTCGGCTCCAACAGCCGCAGACCACCTGCGTGCTACGTTACCAGTAAGTCCAGTTTGACTTGCTCCGCCCACATCTGGACTTTGTTTTTAGGCCCGAGCAGCGAAGCTGCTGCGAAGGCCTGTTGCAAATGCTCTGTTCAGGCCCGACCTGCAATTTTTCCTGCCAAATGAAATGGCCTTTTGGAGGCCTTTACATATCCAAAAACTCACCAAATTTGGCAGCCGCATCAGGACTGGTGAAAATTTACGTATTTTGGGCGCGTGGCAAAAATCACAACAGAAACAGCTCAAGAGCGCCACCTAGAAATTTTCAAACTACCCTCCACTTTGGCCTTAGTTTGACGTAGAATCATGAAATTTGTTAGCCTGGTTAAAACCAGACCCTTGTCCTTCACTTCGCTTTGTACTAGGGTCTGGGACTTCTCTCATAGACAAGGATTTCTCCGGTAGATTTTTGACCGGACCAATCAGAGAACAGAAGGCGGAGTTTTGTTAGTTTAGCCTGGCGAGGTCCAGGCTATTCAGATAAATAGCTCAGAAACCACTCGGTGGATATTTTTTCTGCTACCAGTGTGTAATTATATGGCTCTAATTTACTGACTGTTGGCCTAGATGAAACATTTGAGATAAAATTCGATTTTTTATCATTTATTTTCGTAGCGCACCCGAGGCTGTTTGGAAAATGTCAAACCGAAACTATTTAAATCCAGCAGATTTGACCATTTCGTGAATTGATTTAGGAACTGTTAAGCTCAGGAACACTTCTGATATAACGTCAGCTAAGAAATATATTTTTTCTCAGCAAAGAAATAATAGTTTTTTACCTTGTTTTCATGAAAATTCCTTCGTGGCGGCAGCCATTTTAACTGACGACGTCAGTCGACGTCGTTCAAAACTCCGCCTTCTGTTCTCTGATTGGTCCGGTCAAAAATCTACCGGAGAAATCGTTGTCTATGGGAGAAGTCCCAGACCCGAAGCGAAGTGAAGGACAAGGGTCTGGTTTTAACCAGGCTACATCTGGACAGTTTCTTATTATTTATCATAAAGAGAGCACCACACTTTTCAGCAGACAAACTCCCCTGTGCACAATGTCTGCAGAATCTCCATAAAGCAGTTTTTGGCCATTTGGCTGTCTTTACAAGTTAATGGTACATCCACACCTAACAGCGTTCCAACTTCAAAAAAGCTCATCACGCACGCAAGTGGACGCACTGGACCCACAGTGGTGTCCAGACCAGAACGCGAAGCTGCGGCGGTGTGGCGGCGGGGGGTGTGGGAGGAGCTTACCGGTATACCGAGTTCCTCACTGCACTCCGCCAGGCAAGGAGCTTTTTATTTCTGTCTCTGTAGAGCAGACTTGACTGGTCGTGAAGGACTTGTCGCGAACACACAGCTACAATGAGTTTCTCTTCCATAGTACACGACTTCGCGGGTTTTTTCTGTGTCCCACAAACAATACGTCACATAGTTGCGCAATACCCGTCCCCTCGTTTCCGCGTCACATAGGGACTCTCCCCCTCTCTTCTCCCCCCGACTCTCCCTGATCAACCAATCAGGGAGAGTTGAACGGCGTTTGAACGTTTGAACGGCGAAATCATCAACATGTTCAAGGCGTGCTTTGGAGGCTGACGCGGGTTCACGTGCACGGAAAACGCTTTCCAGCACGCTCAACACGCACGTGACGTGACGCCCGACGCCAAGACGCGCCTGGAGGCGCGTCCCCCATTGACTTTGCATGTAAACTGGATGCTCCTGCAGTTGAAACGCTGCTAGGTGTGGACGTACCATAAGAGTCATACAGCTGAATGTTTGAGTGATTTTCCACATATACTAATGCGCCCACAAACATCTGACCAATCACACAACACTTTGTGTGTACTCCTGGGAGGAAAGGTTTGGCACGAGCCTTGTGTCGAGAAGAGGCAGGTGAATCTCCTCTGAGAACATAATGACATGCTTTTCACCACACAGGTACATCAGTGAGAGCTGGTTTCATGGCTTCAGATGGAGTATGTAGGGAGACTGCATGAGGATCAGGACCATGTGGTCTGTGGACAGTGATCCATAGCTTCATCTCTTAGCAGGTGTATTCCTTCTCTGTTCTGTTGGGAGTTCTAATCATATGGATACAATTCTGAGCCAATGATTCCCAAACTTTTCAGCTTTTCACCACACAAGAAAATCAGCAGACACTTGCAACAACTACCACTGGCTGAAATATACAAGCATGGCTGCTTAAATCCAACAGAACCTTAATGACCCGACAGACCACCTCAACACCCTGACACCATCTTCAAATATTTACAACAGTAAAGGTGAAAATATGTTAGCTAATATTTGGGCAATTTAATTTTGCTTCCAGGGATCATCTTAAGGCTTCCTGCTTGCTCTCAATGAAGACGGACACTTTTCCTCTCGCTCCTGCCTCCCTCCTGTTTCTACTCTGTTGTCCTGTGAATCTTTTGCAGAGCCTGTTTTTACATATCTTCTGAAATGTAAATGATCGATCTGGCCAGCTGGTCTCGCAACGCAATTAATAAAATTCACTCGACGAGAAAACAGGGCAAAGGAGAGTCTTCATTTCTCCAAAATGAATTTTTTCCCCCAGGTTCAAACAGTTTTTTTTAATCAAATGCAGATTAAAGGTTCAGTATGTAATTTCTGGAACACGCTGGAACTTAGGAAAATTTTGAACAGAGACACGTTTCTGGTCCCTCCCCCTCAGAGCCATATATGGCTCTGTTACCCCTTGCTCTGCTGAAATTCAAATTCAAGCTCTGTTTTTATTGGCTGGTTAATGGCGGGTCACTGTGGCTTTTTAGAAATGCTTTTAGAGAAGCAAGGGGACAATAGTTTTTTTCAGAGATTACTTGTCTAAAATCAGTATGTCAGGAGGTAGTGACAGAGTGAAGAAATATATTGTTAGAAAAGTTACATACAGCTCCTTTAATACAAGGTCAACAGAACAATTAAATGCTCAGGATGAGAAGAGCCGATTTGACTCACTAAAACAACAAAGAACAAACAAAAAAATATATAAATAAATTAATTATAGAAAGGAAAATAAGTGAGATTAAAACATTTCTGCATTTCTACTTGCAAGCGGCTTTGTTTTAATTCTCCAGATCAATACAGTGTTAAGAAATAGTAAAACATCACAAGTGATAAACAGCACTCTACAATAAACTATATTAACAATAATAAAAATCTTAATAAATACAATAACAGTCAGAACCAGAACAATAAGCAGCAACAGACTGTTTACAGTCTAACTAATCAAGTTTTTGTCCAGTAGCAGCAGTGTGGCTGTATTTGTCCTCATTACTCACAACCTCTTGGACCTGCTCCTCCAAGTGGGACAGGTCCTGGAAAAGTTCAGAGTTCAGTTCAGTCATCACACACTTCTTAGTTACAGCAGGTGATCTCTGGTGGATGTCTGTCCCTGAAGTGGAAGAGAGATGCTACCTCTGTCCCATACGAAATAAAACACAGAGGTAAAAAAAACAAGATTATGATTTTAAATAATAATAATAATAATAATAATAATAATTATTATTATTATTATAATAAAAGAACAATACCTCTTGAACGGTTGAATCTCCCACTCATCATCAGGGCGTCAGCTCCAGGACTTGACATCAGTTTTAGTTTTTTCATAAAGAGCTGAACTTTTTGACTTAAGTGTTGACTTGATGAATGTCTCGTAGCGAGGATCAATTACTTTAAAGCCGGCGCATAAAACAACATTCAGACTTAGATTCAGTTATTTAAAAACTCATACAGTTTGCGTTATTGCTCTGGACCGACCTGAATCACCTGATGAAGTAGTTTTAATGCAGCTCAGCTGTTGTTAGCGCTGTTTGTTTGTAACAAGCTGAGTGCTTTTCTTCGTTTACGTTCGGATGAAGTAGTTTTAATGCAGCTCAGCTGTTGCTGTTGTAGCGCTGTTTGTAACAAGCTGCTGTTTCTTCGTTCACGTTCGGATGAAGTAGTTTCCAGCGTGTTCACGTTAGACGTATTGCTGCAGATCCAGTCTTGTAAAACAACGTCCACACAGCTTTGAATGTGCGCTCGTCAAAAAAGCCATTACGTTCCCCAAACAGAAGACGGTACACGACATGCTAATGGCTAAATGCTGCGGGTGTTTCGCGTGTTGCGCGATAATAGCTCCGTGCTGAAACGCGCCCAGGAAATTTAGTTCCGCGGTGCATATCATCCCCAGTTTTTAGTAGTTTAAATAGTGTTTTTGTACCTGACTCTGCGCGTTTTTTGCGGGTGAATTATAGCCGAACTGAGCTGTTGAGAATTGGAGCGGATTTACCACAAGGCACAGCTGAAATCAGCAACGAACTCAAATCAGAACTCGGAAGATTGGATCTGCTTAGATCATCTTTCTGGAAGCAGATGCGCGGAGGAAAGAAAAGAAAGCGGTGCTCTCGAGGGAAAAAGCGTGGCTGTCGAGCAGGAATCATGACGAGACTACGAGCAGACGCTAAAACCGGTAAACCCCCGATGCCGGCTTTATTTCTGTCCAATGTGCGTTCGCTCGACAACAAGATGGACCTGCTTCGTCTGAGAGTAACAACGTCGGAGGAGATGAGGAGATGTTCGGTGCTTTGTCTCACGGAAACATGGATCAATGAAGACACTCCTGACTCTGTTTACGAGTTGGATAATAAACTATTTTTCAGAACGGACCGGTGCATCGAGACTACGGGGAAAACGCGAGGTGGAGGCGTCTGCATTTACGTTAACAAAGACTGGTGCACGAACTGTGCCGTTATCAGCAGGATCTGCTCAGCTGCTGTGGAGCTTTTAACAATAAGATGTAGGCCACATTACCTCCCCCGCGACTATTCAGCGATAATAATAAGCAATGTTTACATACCCCCCGATGCTAATGCTAAAGACGCCCAGGAAGAAATTCATGACTTACTCACCTCGCTGCAGTGTAAATATCCTGAGGGGTTTTTCATTGTTTCCGGGGACTTCAATCACGTGGATTTACGTGTCATCCTTCCAACCTTCAATCAGCACGTTTTCACAGAAACACGAGGAAATAAGACATTAGACCAGGTCTACACGAATGTGAAGGGGGCGTACACGGCGAAGCCACGCCCACCGATCGGGGCTTCCGACCATCGCTCCCTGCTATTGGTCCCTAGACAGCTCCCCCCACTCCGACGTTCGATGCCAGAACAAAGAGTGATCACATCGTGGCGCCAAGATAGTTCCCCCATGCTAAGAGACTGCTTTGAAAACACAAACTGGTCTGTCTTCAAAGAGGCAGCTACGAATGGAAATTCAATTGACCTGGAGCTTTATGCTTCCTCTGTCCTGGGTTACATCAGTACATGTGCTGAAAATGTATCCATAAGAAAGTGTGTTAAATTTTACCCCAATCAAAAACCCTGGCTAAATAAGGATGTCCGCACCCTGCTGGCAGCCAGGGACACTGCATTCAAGTCTAAAGACACTGAGGAGTTGAGAAAGTGCAGGAGAGAACTGGATGATGGCATAAAGAAGGCCAAAGCCGCGTATGCACAGAGGATCGAGGGACAGTTCACCTCACATGATCCACGGAGCATGTGGCAGGGCATCAAATGCTTAACAGACTACAAGGGCAAAAGCAAACAATGCCCCAGGGACCCATCCCTGCCTGATGCCCTCAATAAGTTTTATGCACGTTTTGATGATCCAAACAGACCAACTAGCACCAGACTCACCTCATCACCAGACGAGGAGCACCTCAAAGTGACCGCAGCAGAAGTGAGAGGCAGTCTCAGAAGGATCAACCCTCATAAAGCTACGGGTCCAGACAACATCCCAGGGAAAGTTCTGAAGGAATGTGCGGACCAGCTCTGTGAGGTGCTGGCTGACATCTTCACCACCTCACTTGCACTGGAGTCAGTTCCCACCTGCCTGAAGACTGCCACCATCATCCCAGTCCCAAAAAGCTCCACAGTGACTGGTCTGAATGACTATAGACCGGTGGCCCTCACCCCGATAGTCGCTAAATGTTTTGAGAAACTGGTCATGTCCCACATCAAGACAGCCGTCAACATCAACGAGGACCCTCATCAATATGCATACCGTGAGAACCGATCAACAGAGGACGCCATCTCCTCCGTGGTCCACACTGCTCTCACCCACCTGGATCAGAAGGACTCATACGTGCGTCTGCTCTTTGTGGACTTCACATCTGCCTTCAACACCATGATCCCCCAAACTCTGATAGACAAACTATCCACACTTGGACTAAGCCCCTCTATTTGTAACTGGGTCTTAGACTTCTTAACAAACAGACCACAGTCCGTGAAGATCCACAACTTCTCCTCCTCCACCATCACCCTCAGCACTGGCTCTCCTCAGGGATGTGTGCTGAGCCCTCTTCTGTTTACTCTGCTCACATATGATTGTACAGCCACACATCCAGGCTGTCATATTGTTAAGTTTGCAGATGATACAGCTGTGGTGGGATGCATCACAGATAATGATGAATCCAGCTACAGACAGGAGGTGGAACATCTGGAGAGTTGGTGCAAAGAGAATAACCTTCACATGAATGTGAAGAAGACGAAGGAGATGATTGTGGACTTCAGAAGGAACAAACACACCCACACCCCACTGTATATAGGTGGATCTGCGGTGGAGGTGGTCTCCAGCTACAAATACCTGGGTGTACACATGAATGATAACCTCAGCTGGAGCAATAACACCACCAGCCTGATCAAGAAAGGTCATCAGAGACTCTACTTCCTCAGACGGCTGAGACGAGCCGGTCTGAGAAGCTCAGTCCTCACCTCGTTCTACAGGTGTGCAGTGGAGAGCGTCCTGTGCTCCAGCATCAACGTGTGGCATGGAGGCTGCACAGTTGCAGAGAGGAAAGCTCTACAAAGAGTGGTGAAGGCTGCACAGAAGTCTGTGGGAGTCAGTCTCCCCACCATCACAGACATTTACACCTCCAGATGCAGAAAAAGAGCCACCTGCATCATGAAAGACCTCACTCACCCAGCACACTCACTCTTTGCACCACTCCCCTCGGGACGGAGGTTGAGGAGCATCAAATGTAGAACCACTAGACTGAGGAACAGCTTCTACCCTGAGGCTGTCAGACTCATGAATAAATAAATAATAAGAATAAACACTGCAAAATGTCACATCATGCTGATGCTGATCTGTTTCTTGTTGCTGCGTTCATCTGTGACCATCTGCTCATGTTCGTGCTGCTGTTTATAATGATGTTTTTCTACTACATTAGGGCTTAGTGTATTACTAGCTGATGTCTCTCTTAGTTAATCCTAGATGTTATTATTGTTTTTCTCTTGCATTTGTTGTTGGATGTAACTGGGACCCTGTGTACATAATCTCGTTTTCAACACATGTACTACATGCGGTGCAAATGACAATAAATTCTCTCTGACTCTCTGACTCTGATATATTCCCCCGTTAATAACGTTCAATGAGTGAAAAAATAACCGAAACGGTACGCAGGTGTACCGAACCGAACGTGCTGTACCGAAACGGTTCGGTACACCCACTTGTACCGTTACATGCCTAGTAGGTAGAGCTCACGTTGGACTGTCCAGGGCGGTGAAAACTGCGCCCAGCTTCATCCCATAGTTTTCTAACGTCGTGGAATAACTGAGCATGCGCCAGTTATAACGAGAGTCTATGGAAGAGATCCCTACGCCCCCAAACAGGAAATACATCATCAATCAGAAAACGTTTTTAGAAACAAACAATATAACTCATCATTACTCATAAAATATTTATCCTACACAACTAAAAACATATATGCATATATTTCAAAATATTTTTATTTTATTATTTAATTTTTATTAATTTTTTTAAAAGTCTTCAATATAACATTTTCCAGAATTTCCAGTGGGGCGGCGCCCTAGCGCCCCCCTATTGGCCGGCCGCCCCTGCTTCATTCCCTGAAGGGACACTCCCAACTGGATACAATATGGATTCTTGGGGGCAGTGGAAGACAATGTCGTTGTGTCCTTGGGCAAGACACTTAACCCTGAGTTGCTCCCGGTAGGACTGGAAAGCACCTTGCATGGTAGTCTGCCGCTACCGGTGTATGAATGTGTGTAGCATTCAATGTGTGTAGCGCTTTGAGATTTTCACTAATGAAAAGCGCGTTATAAATTGAATTCATCATTATTATTATTATTATTATGTGTCTGTCCATATTGTCTGTTACGGATGTAGAAGGTGCATATATAATTTAATTTTTGATAAACGGATTTCTGTTTTTTGGAGTTGGCGAGTATCTGGCATAGCGACAAATTCGGAAGACGTTGGCAGCAGTTCTGGCCATTGTGATGTTGTCTGCCTTGTGTGAAGGAATGTGCCGTGCTTTGAGCACTCAGACTCAGATGCTTTGTGAGCTAAGCCATAAGCTTGACGTCAGTTCTGAGAATCGCAGGCCACTTGCGGCTCCTGGAACTCGCTGGCATGAAGGAATCGACCTTGGAGAAGGCTACAAGCATGGCGCAGCTGAGTGACCACAGGATTTAGCTGTTTGAAGTAGCCATTGAGATGTACCAGCAGAACTATGAAGGCAGACAAAAAAAAAAACAAGCAGAGTTGGCCTGTCTCAAAACAAATGTTCCTATCTGAATCTGGCTTCACAGCTTGGCCTTGAATAGGCCAGCTATCTCAAATTTCTCCTGGAAGTCATGTGAACAAGAACCTCTGCTCTGCTCCCCCACTTCCCCTGCCCTTCTCAAGGACATCTGTGGACCTGTGTCAGAGCAGTGATAGACACTGTGCCAACTCTTACCAGGACTATGGAACTTTCTGCCAGTACCCATGGATAACTCACCGCCTTTGTCAGACTCCTCATGCATAAATGTATTTTGATGTCATTATGTTGATGTTTACTGTATGTGTGAGGTCTTTTTTTGGTGCAACTTTCACACTGTGCCCTGGCTAGGACAAAGTGTCAGATACTTTTTTTTAACCCCCCCTCGTGTTTCTCTTTTCCTTATCTACCTTTGTCTGAAACAGGTCTCTCTTGTAAATAAGTCCTTGAGGCTCAATGGGAACGAACCTGTATGGATAAAGGTTGAATGAATAAAAATCTGATTTTAGTTTATTTCTGTTTGGTTTATATTTTATCTGTCTTTGTGTTTTGGTTCAGCTTCCTGTGTTTCTATCACTCACTCCTCACTCTCACACTCAGACTGTGTCTCAATTCAGGGGCTGGGTCCTCATGAGTGCGCATTTGTCGGCCGCATACGTCATTGCCCCGCGTGGAGGACTGTCCCAATTCGAAGACTCCTCCTCATGCGGCCGAGGAATGCGGCCTACTTCCTGTCGAAATCCGAGGATGCATCCGAGTATCCTTTCTGGTGGCTATCCCAGAATTCGTAGCGCCAGCAGATATTTCGCGGGAATTTCGAGATGGCTGAGCTGGATAACTCACGAGAGGAAATATTCGGATCAGCTGCCAGCCTTAAAAACAGGTATCTCCTGCGTCGACCAAAAAATTGTCGAAGCTGCTTCAATCGGTCTTTTGCAGACACGTGACATTTTGCACTCCCGGTCGCCATATTGGGTGGAGACCGGTTCATTTAAACAGAGGAAGTCCATGCCTTAGCTGCTACCTCGTAAGGATCAATGTTGTTAATTGAAGCTAACTTCACCATGTAACGTTCTCTGGCTTCAAGGTTGAGTTTCTCTCTATAAGGCTTCTGCTCATTTTTATATTTAGTTTGCATTTTGCTGATGTTATTGTTCTGTATCGCACTGTGTTTAACATGGACTTCCTCTGTTTAAATGAACCGGTATCCACCCAACATGCCGACCGGAAGTGCAAAAAGACACGAGCCGTGACGTCACGTGCACAAGACCGATACGGACAGAGCAAAAAAAAAATACAAACCACCGATTCTGGATCCATTTTGTTTTTCCCGCAAGCAGCAAACTAGGCGGAACTACGTGGGCACTGATGAAAACACGTTTGCCGCACGTAAGGCGGAAGTACGTAATCACGCAAACCTGAAGGCTAGACCGTCCCATTTCAGCATTTTCGTCCAGCCCACCCGGTCTTGTGAGGGCGTGGCCTACTCGGCCCAGCTAGGCTGGGTCCTCATGAGGACGCAGCCCCTGAATTGAGACACAGCCTCAGTCAGCCTCACCAGTTCTTCATCACTCACACCTGTTTGTAGTGATCATCCAGGTGCTGTCCCCCCACCCCCCAGTTCTATTTAAACTGCCTCTAATCACTATGCCAGCAGCGGCTCATTGTTTTGAATTCATACCAAATGTCTCTTTCCTCCCTCTCGTGCTCCACAGTGTTTTTGTGTGTAAGTTGCTTCATTAATAAATCATATTTTTCTCTCAAACTCCTTATGTCTGCCTGCATCTGGGTCCAACCACTACCCACTGCCCTCTTGAAGTTTCATGTGCCCAATTTCCACCCATTGGCATGTCCTAGAAAGTGTTTTTAATTGATTGCCATGGACATTTAATTTGCATGTACGAGACATTAAATCCATTAACCGTCTGCTCGCAGTATGCTACAATCCTCATCGTACAAATGAAGCTTTTACTCTTTAGTATCATTGATAGATAGGTTAAACGTCTTTTTAATGCCTATAATACAACCATAATGTATCACAAAATAAATAAACTTGTTATAAAGACAACCATGCCTTTGTGGCACACAACACCCACTGTGTTTTTTCCATACAAAACAAAGGCCTGTGCAGTAATCCTCTCTTATCTAAATATACACACACGGACAATCCTATTCATATGTTGAAGGATCAAAGTGCAGTGCTGCGTTTGCCCTGATCAATAAGCTTATTCAGAAGGTCAGACGGTCTTTAACTCCCTTAATGTGACCAGACTGTCAGAGGGTCAGGCTCTTTTCATGTGAATGTTACAAAGGCACCAATGACGTGGTGGAGCAGTGGCCTGGCTGGAGGCAGATGAATGTGATGTTTGTGCAAGATGAGGCCTGGGTGTGCACGCTCTGCATGCTGGGGAGACATGAGAGGGAACCATAAGTCTAATGGCAGTGAGACACACACTGGGTGAAAGAAGACACTAACGTCTACGTCTTGTTGTTTACTTTGTGCCAGAAATAGTTGTTCTTTTTCATTCTGTGTGTGGAATAATTTGTACAAATCATGAAACTTAAATGGTGACTGTTAAAATAACATGCATTAGTAAAAGATCTTAAAATATCAGCTGTGACATGAAAAGTCCAACTTTCTGTGACATGTTTAACTCTCAGAGTCTTGAGGAGGGAAATCAGACATGTTTTATTTTGTTTGTGTTTTTACTTTATTTTTCTACATTAAAAAAAAAACTTTTGAAACATATGTTCATTTAACATTACATAATTTATTCAAATTCTCCAGTAAACTTCTCAGTCACTGTACTGCCTTTTAGAATTCCTTCATGGGGAAACAGACCCGTTAAAATCCACTATAAACACATTTTTTAATATTGATATCATAAAATGATCATTTCCTGTCAGCTACAGGCCTCTGCCGCTGCAGTGCTGATGTTTTGTCTGACAAAATTGTTTTAGTTCAAATCTAAAGAGCAAAAACACAGAGGTGTTGTGCATGAGTAAACATTTGGTACAAAACAGATCCACATGCATGCAGGGTAAAGAATTATCCATGTCTTTAAAAAATCCTATGTGATGGACTGTGGCCACATTTGACCAAAATGAAGACCTCCTTGCTGAAAACCTAATCTGGCAGGTGAGGAATGGAGGGTCTTTACCAAATACATGTTTTAATTTGCAATTTAAAATAAAATGTCGATTTTATCAGGAATGGAATTACAGAGTTTTGTCCCTAAACGGTCCCTAGATACGAGTTGTTTTTCTTGTTTGTCTCTTTGTGTCCCTGTGATGGACTGGAGACATGTCCAAGGTGAAACCCCTCTCGAACAGTGATGGCTGGACATGAGCACCAGCTCCCTGTGACTCACAGAGGAAAACATGGGTAAAGTGGATAGATGGATGGATGGATAGATGGATGGATGGAAGCATGGATGATGGATAGATGGAAGGATGTTTGGATGGATGAATGGGGGAATAGATGGATGATGGAAGCATGGATGATGGATGGATGTATGGATGTTTGGATGGATGAATGGGTGGATGGATGATGGAAGCATGGATGATGGATGTTTGGATGGATGAATGGGGGAATAGATGGATGATGGAAGCATGGATGATGGATGGCTGGATGGATGAATGGGTGGATGATGGATGATGGAAGCATGGATGATGGATAGATGGATGGATGCATGGATGATGGATAGATGGATGGATGTATGGATGTTTGGATGGATGAATGGGTGGATGGATGATGTAAGCATGGATGATGGATGGATGGATGAATGGGTGGATGGATGGATGATGGAAGCATGGATGATTGATGGATGGATGGATGGATGGACGGACAGATGGATGGATGAATGAATGGATGGAAGAATGGATGGATGGTTGGATGGAAGCATGGATGATGGATGGATGTTAGATGGATGAATGGGTGGATGGATGATGATGGAAGCATGGATGATGATGGATGGTTGGATGATGGATGTATGCATGCATGGATGATGGATGGAAGGAAGCATGATGGATAGATGGATGTTAGATGGATAGATGGATGGTTGGATGGATGTAAGGAAGCTTGGATGGATGGATGATGAATGATGGATGATGGAATGTTTGATGAATGGATAGATGTAAGCATGGATGGATGGAAAGAAGCTTGGATGAATAGATTGATGGTTGGATGGATGGATGGTTGGATGGTTGGTTGGATGGATGATGGATGGCAGTCAGAACACAAAGGTCTGTAACTTCTCTGAGTGTTTGATTCGTTGAACACTTTTCCAGTTTGTTGTCTCGAGTGCTTCAGAGCAGATCTACACTTCATCCAGTGATCGTGTCAGAGAAAATCTACACTTCCATCCAGTGATCGTGTCAGAGCAGATCTACACTTCCATCCAGTGATCGTGTCAGAGCAGATCTACACTTCATCCAGTGATCGTGTCAGAGCAGATCTACACTTCATCCAGTGATCGTGTCAGAGCAGATCTACACTTCATCCAGTGATCGTGTCAGAGCAGATCTACACTTCATCCAGTGATCGTGTCAGAGCAGATCTACATCCATCCAGTGATCGTGTCAGAGCAGATCTACACTTCATCCAGTGATCATGTCAGAGCAGATCTACACTTCATCCAGTGATCGTGTCAGAGCAGATCTACACTTCATCCAGTGATCGTGTCAGAGCAGATCTACACTTCATCCAGTGATCGTGTCAGAGCAGATCTACACTTCATCCAGTGATCATGTCAGAGCAGATCTACACTTCATCCAGTGATCGTGTCAGAGCAGATCTACACTTCATCCAGTGATCGTGTCAGAGCAGATCTACACTTCATCCAGTGATCGTGTCAGAGCAGATCTACACTTCATCCAGTGATCGTGTCAGAGCAGATCTACACTTCATCCAGTGATCGTGTCAGAGCAGATCTACACTTCATCCAGTGATCGTGTCAGAGCAGATCTACACTTCATCCAGTGATCGTGTCAGAGCAGATCTACTCTTCCATCCAGTGATCATGTCAGAGCAGATATACATCCATACGGTGATCGTGTCAGAGCAGATCTATATCCATCCAGTGATCGTGTCAGAGCAGATCTACTCTTCCATCCAGTGATCATGTCAGAGCAGATCTACATCCATCCAGTGATCGTTTCAGAGCAGATCTACTCTTCCATCCAGTGATCATGTCAGAGCAGATCTACATCCATCCAGTGATCGTGTCAGAGCAGATCTACTCTTCCATCCAGTGATCATGTCAGAGCAGATCTACATCCATCCAGGGATTGTGTCAGAGCAGATCAACACTTCCATCCATTGATCATGTCAGAGCAGATCTACTCTTCCATCCGGTGATAGTGTCAGAGCAGATCTACACTTCCATCCGGTGATCGTGTCAGAGCAGATCTACACTTCCATCCGGTGATCGTGTCAGAGCAGATCTACACTTCCATCCAGTGATCGTGTCAGAGCAGATCTACACTTCCATCCAGTGATCGTGTCAGAGCAGATCTACACTTCATCCAGTGATCGTGTCAGAGCAGATCTACACTTCCATCCAGTGATCGTGTCAGAGCAGATCTACACTTCATCCAGTGATCGTGTCAGAGCAGATCTACACTTCATCCAGTGATCGTGTCAGAGCAGATCTACACTTCATCCAGTGATCGTGTCAGAGCAGATCTACACTTCATCCAGTGATCGTGTCAGAGCAGATCTACACTTCATCCAGTGATCGTGTCAGAGCAGATCTACACTTCATCCAGTGATCGTGTCAGAGCAGATCTACACTTCATCCAGTGATTGTGTCAGAGCAGATCTACACTTCATCCAGTGATCGTGTCAGAGCAGATCTACACTTCATCCAGTGATCGTGTCAGAGCAGATCTACACTTCATCCAGTGATCGTGTCAGAGCAGATCTACACTTCATCCAGTGATCGTGTCAGAGCAGATCTACACTTCATCCAGTGATCGTGTCAGAGCAGATCTACACTTCATCCAGTGATCGTGTCAGAGCAGATCTACACTTCATCCAGTGATCGTGTCAGAGCAGATCTACACTTCATCCAGTGATCGTGTCAGAGCAGATCTACACTTCATCCAGTGATCGTGTCAGAGCAGATCTACACTTCATCCAGTGATCGTGTCAGAGCAGATCTACACTTCATCCAGTGATCGTGTCAGAGCAGATCTACACTTCATCCAGTGATCGTGTCAGAGCAGATCTACACTTCATCCAGTGATCGTGTCAGAGCAGATCTACACTTCATCCAGTGATCGTGTCAGAGCAGATCTACACTTCATCCAGTGATCGTGTCAGAGCAGATCTACACTTCATCCAGTGATCGTGTCAGAGCAGATCTACACTTCATCCAGTGATCGTGTCAGAGCAGATCTACACTTCATCCAGTGATCGTGTCAGAGCAGATCTACACTTCATCCAGTGATCGTGTCAGAGCAGATCTACACTTCATCCAGTGATCGTGTCAGAGCAGATCTACACTTCATCCAGTGATCGTGTCAGAGCAGATCTACACTTCATCCAGTGATCGTGTCAGAGTAGATCTACACTTCATCCAGTGATCGTGTCAGAGCAGACCAGTGATCGTGTCAAAGCAGATCTACACTTCATCCAGTGATCGTGTCAGAGCAGATCTACACTTCATCCAGTGATCGTGTCAGAGCAGATCTACACTTCATCCAGTGATCGTGTCAGAGCAGATCTACACTTCATCCAGTGATCGTGTCAGAGCAGATCTACACTTCATCCAGTGATCGTGTCAGAGCAGATCTACACTTCATCCAGTGATCGTGTCAGAGCAGATCTACACTTCATCCAGTGATCGTGTCAGAGCAGATCTACACTTCATCCAGTGATCGTGTCAGAGCAGATCTACACTTCATCCAGTGATCGTGTCAGAGCAGATCTACACTTCATCCAGTGATCGTGTCAGAGCAGATCTACACTTCATCCAGTGATCGTGTCAGAGCAGATCTACACTTCATCCAGTGATCGTGTCAGAGCAGATCTACACTTCATCCAGTGATCGTGTCAGAGCAGATCTACACTTCATCCAGTGATTGTGTCAGAGCAGATCTACACTTCATCCAGTGATCATGTCAGAGCAGATCTACACTTCATCCAGTGATCATGTCAGAGTAGATCTACACTTCATCCAGTGATCGTGTCAGAGCAGACCAGTGATCGTGTCAAAGCAGATCTACACTTCATCCAGTGATCGTGTCAGAGCAGATCTACACTTCATCCAGTGATCGTGTCAGAGCAGATCTACACTTCATCCAGTGATCGTGTCAGAGCAGATCTACACTTCATCCAGTGATCGTGTCAGAGCAGATCTACACTTCATCCAGTGATCGTGTCAGAGCAGATCTACACTTCATCCAGTGATCGTGTCAGAGCAGATCTACACTTCATCCAGTGATCGTGTCAGAGCAGATCTACACTTCATCCAGTGATCGTGTCAGAGCAGATCTACACTTCATCCAGTGATCGTGTCAGAGCAGATCTACACTTCATCCAGTGATCGTGTCAGAGCAGATCTACACTTCATCCAGTGATCGTGTCAGAGCAGATCTACACTTCATCCAGTGATCGTGTCAGAGCAGATCTACACTTCATCCAGTGATCGTGTCAGAGCAGATCTACACTTCATCCAGTGATTGTGTCAGAGCAGATCTACACTTCATCCAGTGATTGTGTCAGAGCAGATCTACACTTCATCCAGTGATTGTGTCAGAGCAGATCTACACTTCATCAAGTGATCGTGTCAGAGCAGATCTACACTTCATCCAGTGATTGTGTCAGAGCAGATCTACACTTCATCAAGTGATCGTGTCAGAGCAGATCTACACTTCATCCAGTGATCGTGTCAGAGTAGATCTACACTTCATCCAGTGATCGTGTCAGAGCAGATCTACACTTCATCCAGTGATTGTGTCAGAGCAGATCTACACTTCATCCAGTGATCATGTCAGAGCAGATCTACACTTCATCCAGTGATCATGTCAGAGTAGATCTACACTTCATCCAGTGATCGTGTCAGAGCAGACCAGTGATCGTGTCAAAGCAGATCTACACTTCATCCAGTGATCGTGTCAGAGCAGATCTACACTTCATCCAGTGATCGTGTCAGAGCAGATCTACACTTCATCCAGTGATCATGTCAGAGCAGATCTACACTTCATCCAGTGATCATGTCAGAGTAGATCTACACTTCATCCAGTGATCGTGTCAGAGCAGACCAGTGATCGTGTCAAAGCAGATCTACACTTCATCCAGTGATCGTGTCAGAGCAGATCTACACTTCATCCAGTGATCGTGTCAGAGCAGATCTACACTTCATCCAGTGATCGTGTCAGAGCAGATCTACACTTCATCCAGTGATCGTGTCAGAGCAGATCTACACTTCATCCAGTGATCGTGTCAGAGCAGATCTACACTTCATCCAGTGATCGTGTCAGAGCAGATCTACACTTCATCCAGTGATCGTGTCAGAGCAGATCTACACTTCATCCAGTGATCGTGTCAGAGCAGATCTACACTTCATCCAGTGATCGTGTCAGAGCAGATCTACACTTCATCCAGTGATCGTGTCAGAGCAGATCTACACTTCATCCAGTGATCGTGTCAGAGCAGATCTACACTTCATCCAGTGATCGTGTCAGAGCAGATCTACACTTCATCCAGTGATCGTGTCAGAGCAGATCTACACTTCATCCAGTGATCGTGTCAGAGCAGATCTACACTTCATCCAGTGATCGTGTCAGAGCAGATCTACACTTCATCCAGTGATCGTGTCAGAGCAGATCTACACTTCATCCAGTGATCGTGTCAGAGCAGATCTACACTTCATCCAGTGATCGTGTCAGAGCAGATCTACACTTCATCCAGTGATCGTGTCAGAGCAGATCTACACTTCATCCAGTGATCGTGTCAGAGCAGATCTACACTTCATCCAGTGATCGTGTCAGAGCAGATCTACACTTCATCCAGTGATCGTGTCAGAGCAGATCTACACTTCATCCAGTGATCGTGTCAGAGCAGATCTACACTTCATCCAGTGATCGTGTCAGAGCAGATCTACACTTCATCCAGTGATCGTGTCAGAGCAGATCTACACTTCATCCAGTGATCGTGTCAGAGCAGATCTACACTTCATCCAGTGATCGTGTCAGAGCAGATCTACACTTCATCCAGTGATCGTGTCAGAGCAGATCTACACTTCATCCAGTGATCGTGTCAGAGCAGATCTACACTTCATCCAGTGATCGTGTCAGAGCAGATCTACACTTCATCCAGTGATCGTGTCAGAGCAGATCTACACTTCATCCAGTGATCGTGTCAGAGCAGATCTACACTTCATCCAGTGATCGTGTCAGAGCAGACCAGTGATCGTGTCAGAGCAGATCTACACTTCATCCAGTGATCGTGTCAGAGCAGATCTACACTTCATCCAGTGATCGTGTCAGAGCAGATCTACACTTCATCCAGTGATCGTGTCAGAGCAGATCTACACTTCATCCAGTGATCGTGTCAGAGCAGATCTACACTTCATCCAGTGATCGTGTCAGAGCAGATCTACACTTCATCCAGTGATCGTGTCAGAGCAGATCTACACTTCATCCAGTGATCGTGTCAGAGCAGATCTACACTTCATCCAGTGATCGTGTCAGAGCAGATCTACACTTCATCCAGTGATCGTGTCAGAGCAGATCTACACTTCATCCAGTGATCGTGTCAGAGCAGATCTACACTTCATCCAGTGATCGTGTCAGAGCAGATCTACACTTCATCCAGTGATCGTGTCAGAGCAGATCTACACTTCATCCAGTGATCGTGTCAGAGCAGATCTACACTTCATCCAGTGATCGTGTCAGAGCAGATCTACACTTCATCCAGTGATCGTGTCAGAGCAGATCTACACTTCATCCAGTGATCGTGTCAGAGCAGATCTACACTTCATCCAGTGATTGTGTCAGAGCAGATCTACACTTCATCAAGTGATCGTGTCAGAGCAGATCTACACTTCATCCAGTGATCGTGTCAGAGTAGATCTACACTTCATCCAGTGATCGTGTCAGAGCAGATCTACACTTCATCCAGTGATTGTGTCAGAGCAGATCTACACTTCATCCAGTGATCATGTCAGAGCAGATCTACACTTCATCCAGTGATCATGTCAGAGTAGATCTACACTTCATCCAGTGATCGTGTCAGAGCAGACCAGTGATCGTGTCAAAGCAGATCTACACTTCATCCAGTGATCGTGTCAGAGCAGATCTACACTTCATCCAGTGATTGTGTCAGAGCAGATCTACACTTCATCCAGTGATCATGTCAGAGCAGATCTACACTTCATCCAGTGATCATGTCAGAGTAGATCTACACTTCATCCAGTGATCGTGTCAGAGCAGACCAGTGATCGTGTCAAAGCAGATCTACACTTCATCCAGTGATCGTGTCAGAGCAGATCTACACTTCATCCAGTGATCGTGTCAGAGCAGATCTACACTTCATCCAGTGATCGTGTCAGAGCAGATCTACACTTCATCCAGTGATCGTGTCAGAGCAGATCTACACTTCATCCAGTGATCGTGTCAGAGCAGATCTACACTTCATCCAGTGATCGTGTCAGAGCAGATCTACACTTCATCCAGTGATCGTGTCAGAGCAGATCTACACTTCATCCAGTGATCGTGTCAGAGCAGATCTACACTTCATCCAGTGATCGTGTCAGAGCAGATCTACACTTCATCCAGTGATCGTGTCAGAGCAGATCTACACTTCATCCAGTGATCATGTCAGAGCAGATCTACACTTCATCCAGTGATCGTGTCAGAGTAGATCTACACTTCATCCAGTGATCGTGTCAGAGCAGACCAGTGATCGTGTCAAAGCAGATCTACACTTCATCCAGTGATCGTGTCAGAGCAGATCTACACTTCATCCAGTGATCGTGTCAGAGCAGATCTACACTTCATCCAGTGATCGTGTCAGAGCAGATCTACACTTCATCCAGTGATCGTGTCAGAGCAGATCTACACTTCATCCAGTGATCGTGTCAGAGCAGATCTACACTTCATCCAGTGATCGTGTCAGAGCAGATCTACACTTCCATCCAGTGATCGTGTCAGAGCAGATCTACACTTCATCCAGTGATCATGTCAGAGCAGATCAACACTTCCATCCAGTGATCGTGTCAGAGCAGATCTACACTTCATCCAGTGATCGTGTCAGAGCAGATCTACATTTCCATCGAGTTATTGTGTCAGAGCAGATCTACACTTCATCCAGTGATCGTGTCAGAGCAGATCTACACTTCATCCAGTGATCGTGTCAGAGCAGATCTACACTTCATCCAGTGATCGTGTCAGAGCAGATCTACACTTCATCCAGTGATCGTGTCAGAGCAGATCTACACTTCATCCAGTGATTGTGTCAGAGCAGATCTACACTTCATCCAGTGATCGTGTCAGAGCAGATCTACACTTCATCCAGTGATCGTGTCAGAGCAGATCTACACTTCATCCAGTGATCGTGTCAGAGCAGATCTACACTTCATCCAGTGATCGTGTCAGAGCAGATCTACACTTCATCCAGTGATCGTGTCAGAGCAGATCTACACTTCATCCAGTGATCGTGTCAGAGCAGATCTACACTTCATCCAGTGATCGTGTCAGAGCAGACCAGTGATCGTGTCAAAGCAGATCTACACTTCATCCAGTGATCGTGTCAGAGCAGATCTACACTTCATCCAGTGATCGTGTCAGAGCAGATCTACACTTCATCCAGTGATCGTGTCAGAGCAGATCTACACTTCATCCAGTGATCGTGTCAGAGCAGATCTACACTTCATCCAGTGATCGTGTCAGAGCAGATCTACACTTCATCCAGTGATCGTGTCAGAGCAG
>JBBPBX010038947.1:0-30139 GCA_038048925.1 Garcialebias charrua
GTAAAACATCTGAAATAAGCAGAAATAAGCAAAATAAAGTTGAAATTATCTGAAAAAAGCTGAAATGGCCAAAAACAGCTGAACAACAGCTAAAACAAGCAGAAACAATCTTAAATTACCAGAAGGAAGTTGGTAGAGCATGGTTTTGCTGAATTAGGCTGAAAAAAGTTGGATTGATTAAAAAAATTGTTGAAATAGCTGAAAAAGCTGAAATTTGCATAAAACAGCTAAATAGTAGCTAAAATAGCTAAAATATCTAAAATTATCTGAAAGGAGCATAATGATCTGAAATTAGCAGAAATAAGTCAGTAGAAGTACAAAAATGTTGAAGTAAGCTGCATAAAGCTGAAAAGAGTGCAAAGCAGTTGAAAAAACAGCTGAAATTAGCTGAAAGTAGCTGAAATATTTTTAAAAAAATGTACAAGGTAGCTGAAGGAAGCTGAGCTGGTCCTAAATGTGAAAGGAGTAGTGAAATATTCTAATGAGTTCCAAAGATATCAAGGATGTAAAATGAGCTCCATTCATTTTCAATGGGGAAAAAATGGCCGAAAAGGCTGAATATTTCAAAAAGCTAAAGTTGCACCAACACCAAAAGTCATAGCCGGAGTGTCCTAATCGAGCTGAACGTTTTGATATATGGATTGTTGAAATAGCACAAAAACTGTAGGAGGAGTAGCGTGCCAAAAAACGTACGGAATCAGGATAGTAACATCTAAGATTATCTAATAATAATAAATATAAACACAATCACTATAGTGTGAATGCCTATGTGGCATTCACACAACTAGATTGCATTTCCTGAGAAAATGCATGTGTGAATGCCAAAATGGCCGTTTAAACTTGAATGTTTAATCAAAATGGCCGCTTTACCTAATGTGCTTATTAAATCAAAATGGCTACCTTGTCTACTTATTGTAGAACCAAAATGGTAACAATACATGCATTGACTTACTTCGCAAGGCAATTAACTGCCTTGTATATTGAACCAAAATGGCGGCCTCACCTAATTTGCATGTTCAATCAAAATGGCTGCTTCACCTAATGTATGTTAGAGATGGTCCATAGCTACAACCTCACCAAATTTCAGCTCTCTATGAATAAAGATGGCTGAGTTAAAGCCATTTGAAAGTAACATTGGCAGCCATCAGCTGAAATTGGTCAAAAACAGCTGAACAACAGCTAAAACAAGCAGAAAATATCTTAAATTACCAGAAGGAAGTTGGTAGAACATGGTTTTGCTGAATTAGGCTGAAAAAAGTTGGATTGATTAAAAAAAATTGTTGAAATAGCTGAAAAAGCTGAAATTTGCATAAACAGCTAAATAGTAGCTAAAATAGCAAAAATATCTTAATCTTTCAAAAATTTGCTGAAAGGAGCATAATGATCATAAGTCAGTATAAGTACAACAATGTTGAAGTAAGCTGCATTAAGCTGAAAAGATTGCAAAGTCGTTGTAGAAACAGTTGAAATTAGCTGAAAGTAGCCGAAATATTTTTAAAAAATGTACAAGGTAGCTGAAGGAAGTTGAGTTGGTCCAAAATGTGAAAGGAGTAGTGAAATATTGTAATGAGTTCCAAAGATATCAAGGATGTAAAATGAGCTCATTGAGTTCATTTGAGCTCCATTCATTTTCAATGGGAAAAAAATGGCCGAAAAGGCTGAATATTTCAAAAAGCTAAAGTTGCACCAATACCAAAAGTCATAGCCATCATGTCCTGAATGAGCTGAACATTTTGATATATGAATTGTTGAAATAGCACAAAAACTGTAGGAGGAGTAGCGTGCCAAAAAACGTACGGAATCAGGATAGTAACAGATGTAATTGTAACACTAGATTGCATTTCCTGAGAAAATGCATGTGTGAATGCCAAAATGGCCGCTTCACCCAACTTGCATGTTCAATCAAAATGGCCGCTTTACCTAATGTGCTTATTAAATCAAAATGGCTAACTTGTCTACTTAAATTGTAGAACCAAAATGGTAACAATACATGCATTGACTTACTTCGCAAGGCAATTAACTGCCTTGTATATTGAACCAAAATGGCCACTTCACCTAATTTGCATATTCAATCAAAATGGCCGTTTCACCTAATGCATGATAAAGAATGTCCATAGCTACAACCTCACCAAATTTCGGCTCTCTATGAATAAATATGGCTGATTTAAAGCCATTTGAAAGTAGCGTTGGTGGCCATCTTGGATTTTACAGTATTTTTAATGTTTTGCTTTGTCGGCCATCTTGGATTTTTGATTTGGATTCCGTACATGATAGGGGATTCCCTTAGCTACAACCTCACCAAATTTCGGCTCTCTATGTATAATGATGGCTGAGTTAAAGCATTTGAAATTAGCGTTGGCGGCCATCTTGGATTTTACAGTATTTTTAATGTTTTGCTTTGTCTGCCATCTTGGATTTTTGATTTGGATTCCGTACATGATAGAGGATTCCCTCAGCTACAACCTCACCAAATTTCAGCTCTCTATGAATAAAGATGGCTGAGTTAAAGCCATTTGAATGTAGCGTTGGCGGCCATCTTGGATTTTTACAGTTTTTTAATGTTTTACTTTGTCGGCCATCTTGGATTTTTGATTTGGATTCCGTACATGATAGATAATGTCCTCAGCTACAACCTCACCAAATTTCGGCTCTCTGTGTATAATGATGGCTGAGTTAAAGCCATTTGAAAGTAGCGTTGGCGGCCATCTTGGATTTTTGATTTTGATATTGCATTTGATAGGAAACATTCTCAGCTATCACTACACCAAGTTTCAGCTCAATATCACTAAAATTGACCATTTTATGGTATTTTTAGTTTTTTGCATTGTCGGCCATCTTGGATTTTTGATTTGGATTCAATACATGATAGAGGATGTCCTTAGATACAACCTCACCAAATTTCAGCTCTCTATGTATAAAGATGGCTGAGTTAAAGCCATTTGAATGTTGTGTTGGCGGCCATCAGCTGAAATTGAACAAAAACAGCTAAATATTATCTAATATATCAGAAATAATCTTAAATCAGAAGAAGGAATTAGTAAGAGCCTAATTGGGAATAATCTGAAACATCTTAAACAATCTGAAATCTGAAATAATCTGAAATAAGCAAAAAAAGTGGAAATTATCTGAAAAAAGCTTAAGATAGCATAAACAGCTGAATATTATCTAAAGTAGCAGAAATAAGCATCAATTATCTGAAGTAATTAGAAATAGCATAATTGTGAATAATCTGAAATATCTGAAACAATCTGAAATCTGAAAAAATCTGAACTAAGCAGAAATAAGCAAAATAAAGTTGAAATTATCTGAAAAGAAGCTTAAGATAGCAAAAACAGCTGAATATTATCTGAAATAGCAGAAAGAAGCTTAAATGTCTTAGAAATTAGTAGAGAGAGTACATTTTTGCAGAATTTGGCTGGAAAAAGTTGAAATGAGTTCAAATAATGTGGAATGTGTTGAAACAAGCCTAAATTAGCATAAAAACAGCTTAATAGTAGCTAAAATAGCAGAAGAAGCTGAAACTAGCAGAAATAAGCACAAAGCAGCAGAAGATGAAGTATCTGAAACAATCTGAAATTGAAAAAAATCTGAAATAAGTAGAAATAAGCAAAATAAAGTTGAAAATATCTGAATAAAGCTGAAATTGGCCAAAAACAGCTGAACAACAGCTAAAACAAGCAGAAACAATCTTAAATTACCAGAAGGAAGTTGGTAGAGCATGGTTTTGCTGAATTAGGCTGAAAAAAGTTGGATTGATTAAAAAAAATTGTTGAAATAGCTGAAAAAGCTGAAACTATCATAAAACAGCTAAATAGTAGCTAAAATAGCTAAAATATCCCAATCTTTCAAAAATCATCTGAAAGAAGCATAATGATCTGAAGTTAGCAGAAATAAGTCAATAGAAGTACAAAAATGTTGAAGTAAGCTGCATAAAGCTGAAAAGAGTGCAAAGCAGTTGAAAAAACAGCTGAAATTAGCTGAAAGTAGCTGAAATATTTTTTAAAAAATGTACAAGGTAGCTGAAGGAAGCTAAGCTGGTCCAAAATGTGAAAGGAGTAGTGAAATATTCTAAAGAGTTCCAAAGATATCAAGGATGAAAAATTAGCTCCATTCATTTTCAATGGGGAAGAAAATGGCCGAAAAGGCTAAATAATTCAAAAAGCTAAAGTTGCACCAATACCAAAAGTCATAGCACCCATGTCCTAAATGAGCTGAACATTTTGATATATGAATTGTTGCAATAGCACAAAAACTGTAGGAGGAGTAGCGTGCCAAAAAACGTACGGAATCAGGATAGTACCCGGAAGAATAATAATAATAACTAGATTGCATTTCCTGAGAAAATGCATGTGTGAATGCCAAAATGGCCGCTTCACCCAACTTGCATGTTCAATCAAAATGGCCGCTTTACCTAATGTGCTTATTAAATCAAAATGGCTAACTTGTCTACTTAAATTGTAGAACCAAAATGGTAACAATACATGCATTGACTTACTTCGCAAGGCAATTAACTGCCTTGTATATTGAACCAAAATGGCCACTTCACCTAATTTGCATATTCAATCAAAATGGCCGTTTCACCTAATGCATGATAAAGAATGTCCATAGCTACAACCTCACCAAATTTCGGCTCTCTATGAATAAATATGGCTGATTTAAAGCCATTTGAAAGTAGCGTTGGTGGCCATCTTGGATTTTACAGTATTTTTAATGTTTTGCTTTGTCGGCCATCTTGGATTTTTGATTTGGATTCCGTACATGATAGAGGATTCCCTCAGCTACAACCTCACCAAATTTCGGCTCTCTATGTATAATGATGGCTGAGTTAAAGCATTTGAAAGTAGCGTTGGCGGCCATCTTGGATTTTACAGTATTTTTAATGTTTTGCTTTGTCTGCCATCTTGGAGTTTTGATTTGGATTCCGTACATGATAGAGGATTCCCTCAGCTACAACCTCACCAAATTTCAGCTCTCTATGAATAAAGATGGCTGAGTTAAAGCCATTTGAATGTAGCGTTGGCGGCCATCTTGGATTTTTACAGTTTTTTAATGTTTTACTTTGTCGGCCATCTTGGATTTTTGATTTGGATTCCGTACGTGATAGATAATGTCCTCGGCTACAACCTCACCAAATTTCGGCTCTCTATGTATAAAGATGGCTGAGTTAAAGCCATTTGAAAGTAGCATTGGCGGCCATCTTGGATTTTTGATTTTGATATTGCATTTGATAGGAAACATTCTCAGCTATCACTACACCAAGTTTCAGGTCAATATCTCTAAAATTGACCATTTTATAGTATTTTTACTTTTTTGCATTGTCGGCCATCTTGGATTTTTTTTTTGGATTCTATACATGATAGATAATGTCCTCAGCTACAACCTCACCAAATTTCAGCTCTCTATGTATAAAGATGGTCGAGTTATAACCATTTGAAAGTAGCGTTGGCGGCCATCAGCTGAAATTGGTCAAAAACAGCTGAATATTATCTAAAATAGCAGAAATAAGCTTGAATTAGCAGCAGGATTTAGTAAGAGCTTAATTGGGAATAATCTGAAACATCTTAAACAATCTGAAATCTGAAATAATCTGAAATAAGCAAAAAAAGTGGAAATTATCTGAAAAAAGCTAAAGATAGCATAAACAGCTGAATATTATCTAAAATAGCAGAAATAAGCTTAAATTATCTGAAGTAATTAGAAATAGCATAATTGTGATTAATCTGAAATATCTGAAACAATCTGAAATCTGAAAAAATCTGAACTAAGCAGAAATAAGCAAAATAAAATTGAAATTATCTGAAAAAAGCTTAAGATAGCAAAAACAGCTGAATATTATCTGAAATAGCAGAAAGAAGCTTAAATGTCTTAGAAATTAGTAGAGAGAGTACAGTTTTGCAGAATTAGGCTGGAAAAAGTTGAAATGAGTTCAAATAATGTAAAATTTGTTGAAACAAGCCTAAATTAGCATAAAAACAGCTTAATAGTAGCTAAAATGGCAGAAGAAGCTGAAACTAGCAGAAATAAGCACAAAGCAGCATCATCTGAATAATCTAAAATATCTGAAACAATCTGAAATCTGAAAAAATCTGAACTAAGCAGAAATAAGCAAAATAAAGTTGAAATTATCTGAAAAAAGCTTAAGATAGCAAAAACAGCTGAATATTATCTGAAATAGCAGAAAGAAGCTTAAATGTCTTAGAAATTAGTAGAGAGAGTACATTTTTGCAGAATTTGGCTGGAAAAAGATGAAATGAGTTCAAATAATGTGGAATGTGTTGAAACAAGCCTAAATTAGCATAAAAACAGCTTAATAGTAGCTAAAATAGCAGAAGAAGCTGAAACTAGCAGAAATAAGCACAAAGCAGCAGAAGATGAAGTATCTGAAACAATCTGAAATTGAAAAAAATCTGAAATAAGTAGAAATAAGCAAAATAAAGTTGAAAATATCTGAATAAAGCTGAAATTGGCCAAAAACAGCTGAACAACAGCTAAAACAAGCAGAAACAATCTTAAATTACCAGAAGGAAGTTGGTAGAGCATGGTTTTGCTGAATTAGGCTGAAAAAAGTTGGATTGATTAAAAAAAATTGTTGAAATAGCTGAAAAAGCTGAAACTATCATAAAACAGCTAAATAGTAGCTAAAATAGCTAAAATATCCCAATCTTTCAAAAATTATCTGAAAGGAGCATAATGATCTGAAGTTAGCAGAAATAAGTCAGTAGAAGTACAAAAATGTTGAAGTAAGCTGCATAAAGCTGAAAAGAGTGCAAAGCAGTTGAAAAAACAGCTGAAATTAGCTGAAAGTAGCTGAAATATTTTTTAAAAAATGTACAAGGTAGCTGAAGGAAGCTAAGCTGGTCCAAAATGTGAAAGGAGTAGTGAAATATTCTAAAGAGTTCCAAAGATATCAAGGATGAAAAATTAGCTCCATTCATTTTCAATGGGGAAGAAAATGGCCGAAAAGGCTAAATAATTCAAAAAGCTAAAGTTGCACCAATACCAAAAGTCATAGCACCCATGTCCTAATTGAGCTGAACGTTTTGATATATGGATTGTAGAAATAGCACAAAAACTGTAGGAGGAGTAGCGTGCCAAAAAACGTACGGAATCAGGATAGTAACCGGAATAATAATAATAATAAATATAAACACAATCACTATAGTGTGAATGCCTATGTGGCATTCACACAATAATAAATATAAACACAATCACTATAGTGTGAATGCCTATGTGGCATTCACACAATAAATATAAACACAATCACTATAGTGTGAATGCCTATGTGGCATTCACACAACTAGATTGCATTTCCTGAGAAAATGCATGTGTGAATGCCAAAATGGCCGCTTCACACAACTTGCATGTTCGATCAAAATGGCCGCTTTACCTAATGTGCTTATTAAATCAAAATGGTTACATTGCCTACTTAAATTGTAGAACCAAAATGGTAACAATACATGCATTGACTTACTTTGCAAGGCAATTAACTACCTTGTATATTGAACCAAAATGGCCACTTCACCTAATTTGCATATTCAATCAAAATGGCCGCTTCACCTAATGCATGATAAAGAATGTCCATAGCTACAACCTCACCAAATTTCGGCTCTCTATGAATAAATATGGCTGATTTAAAGCCATTTGAAAGTAGCGTTGGTGGTCATCTTGGATTTTACAGTATTTTTAATGTTTTGCTTTGTCGGCCATCTTGGATTTTTGATTTGGATTCCGTACATGATAGAGGATTCCCTCAGCTACAACCTCACCAAATTTCGGCTCTCTATGTATAATGATGGCTGAGTTAAAGCCATTTGAAAGTAGCGTTGGTGGCCATCTTGGATTTTACAGTATTTTTAATGTTTTGCTTTGTCGGCCATCTTGGATTTTTGATTTGGATTCCGTACATGATAGAGGATTCCCTCAGCTACAACCTCACCAAATTTCAGCTCTCTATGAATAAAGATGGCTGAGTTAAAGCCATTTGAATGTAGCGTTGGCGGCCATCTTGGATTTTTACAGTTTTTTAATGTTTTACTTTGTCGGCCATCTTGGATTTTTGATTTGGATTCCGTACGTGATAGATAATGTCCTCGGCTACAACCTCACCAAATTTCGGCTCTCTATGTATAAAGATGGCTGAGTTAAAGCCATTTGAAAGTAGCATTGGCGGCCATCTTGGATTTTTGATTTTGATATTGCATTTGATAGGAAACATTCTCAGCTATCACTACACCAAGTTTCAGCTCAATATCACTAAAATTGACCATTTTATGGTATTTTTAGTTTTTTGCATTGTCGGCCATCTTGGATTTTTGATTTGGATTCAATACATGATAGAGGATGTCCTTAGCTACAACCTCACCAAATTTCAGCTCTCTATGTATAAAGATGGCTGAGTTAAAACCATTTGAATGTTGTGTTGGCGGCCATCAGCTGAAATTGAAGAAAAACAGCTAAATATTATCTAATATATCAGAAATAATCTTAAATCAGAAGAAGGAATTAGTAAGAGCCTAATTGGGAATAATCTGAAACATCTTAAACAATCTGAAATCTGGAATAATCTGAAATAAGCAAAAAAAGTGGAAATTATCTGAAAAAAGCTTAAGATAGCATAAACAGCTGAATATTATCTAAAGTAGCAGAAATAAGCATCAATTATCTGAAGTAATTAGAAATAGCATAATTGTGAATAATCTGAAATATCTGAAACAATCTGAAATCTGAAAAAATCTGAACTAAGCAGAAATAAGCAAAATAAAGTTGAAATTATCTGAAAAAAAGCTTAAGATAGCAAAAACAGCTGAATATTATCTGAAATAGCAGAAAGAAGCTTAAATGTCTTAGAAATTAGTAGAGAGAGTACATTTTTGCAGAATTTGGCTGGAAAAAGTTGAAATGAGTTCAAATAATGTGGAATGTGTTGAAACAAGCCTAAATTAGCATAAAAACAGCTTAATAGTAGCTAAAATAGCAGAAGAAGCTGAAACTAGCAGAAATAAGCACAAAGCAGCAGAAGATGAAGTATCTGAAACAATCTGAAATTGAAAAAAATCTGAAATAAGTAGAAATAAGCAAAATAAAGTTGAAAATATCTGAATAAAGCTGAAATTGGCCAAAAACAGCTGAACAACAGCTAAAACAAGCAGAAACAATCTTAAATTACCAGAAGGAAGTTGGTAGAGCATGGTTTTGCTGAATTAGGCTGAAAAAAGTTGGATTGATTAAAAAAAATTGTTGAAATAGCTGAAAAAGCTGAAATTATCATAAAACAGCTAAATAGTAGCTAAAATAGCTAAAATATCCCAATCTTTCAAAAATTATCTGAAAGGAGCATAATGATCTGAAATTAGCAGAAATAAGTCAGTAGAAGTACAAAAATGTTGAAGTAAGCTGCATAAAGCTGAAAAGAGTGCAAAGCAGTTGAAAAAACAGCTGAAATTAGCTGAAAGTAGCTGAAATATTTTTTTTAAAAATGTACAAGGTAGCTGAAGGAAGCTAAGCTGGTCCAAAATGTGAAAGGAGTAGTGAAATATTCTAAAGAGTTCCAAAGATATCAAGGATGAAAAATTAGCTCCATTCATTTTCAATGGGGAAGAAAATGGCCGAAAAGGCTAAATAATTCAAAAAGCTAAAGTTGCACCAATACCAAAAGTCATAGCCGGAGTGTCCTAAATGAGCTGAACATTTTGATATATAAATTGTTGAAATAGCACAAAAACTGTAGGAGGAGTAGCGTGCCAAAAAACGTACGGAATCAGGATAGTAACTGGAAGAATAATAACTAGAAAAACCGCATTTCCTGCGAAAATGCACGTGTGAATGCCTTAGCGCCGCTCCGCCCTTCTCGCGGCGACCGCGGGAAGTCGAGCTGGTCCACCCCGAAACACTCTCGTGCCTTTCCCGTGCCCGTTCGGCACCCAATGCGTGCACCCGATTTGGTCCACATTCCAAAATGGCCGCCTTCCCATTTATCGTACAACGTTGACGCCAGAGGGTTTTCTGTGCGTCTTGGTGAATTGGACAAGTGTACCAAATTTCATGATCCTACGTGAAACTAAGGCCAATGTGGAGGGTAGTTTGAAATTTTCTAGGTGGCGCTCTTGAGCCGTTTCTTTTGAAATTTTGGCCACGCCCCCAAAATATGTAATCGTTCACCAGTCCTGATGAGTCTGCCAATTTTTGTGAGTTTTGGGATATGACAAAGCCCCCAAAAGGCCAAACGTATTGTGACGGCGTTGCGTCTGATTCGCCACATCGCCACGCCCACATGCTCCACCCAAAACAACCAGTCGTGGAAAGCTTGTTACAGCAACATGTCTTCGGTCACTGGACAGACCGTCACGCTGATTAGGTAACAGGTGTCCGATCGGGATGTTCAATGTACAACTGTACACTTCCTGTTGTGAGGGGGCGTGGCTTAATTATTGTCATGATTTGACCATTCAGTATTGCAGGGGACCGGATGTGGGTCAATCACTGAAGGTTTGATGTATTAGACTGTTTTCGTGTAGGTGCTATTAGTGTTTCGTTTGTGACGGCGTGACGGCTGATTCGCCACATCGCCACGCCCACATGCTCCACCCAAAACGGTCAGTGTTGGAAAGCTTGTTACAGCAACATGTCTTCGGTCACTGGACAGACCGTCCCGCTGATTAGGTAACAGGTGTCCGATCGGGACGTTCAATGTATAACTGTACACTTCCTGTTGTGAGGGGGCGTGGCTTAATTAATGTCATGATTTGACCATTCAGTATTGTAGGGGACCGGTTGTGGGTCAATCACTGAAGGTTTGATGTATTAGACGGTTTTCGTGTAGGTGCTATTAGTGTTTCGTTTTTCACGGCGAGATACCTAACTTTGAGGCCAGGCCACGCCCCTTCACCATATATGAAAACGCGAGATGTTGATCATTTTTTACTCCCCCATGTCTGAGTGATGAGTCTGCCAAATTTGGTGAGATTTAGGATATGATAAATCCTCCAAAAGGCCTTTTCATTTTAGCCCCATTCATTTTCAATGGAAAAAAAATGGCCGAAAAGGCTTAATATTTCAAAAAGCGAAAGTTGCAGCATTACCAAAAGTCATAGCTGGATTGTCCTGAGCGAGCTGAACATTTTGATATATGAATCGTTGAAATGGCACAAATACTCTAGGAGGAGTAGGACGCCAAAAAACGTACGGATGGAAGATAGTAACATCTATAAAGAATAATAATAATAAATATAAACACAATCTCTATAGTGTGAATGCCTTGTTGGCATTCACACAACTAGATTGCATTTCCTGAGAAAATGCATGTGTGAATGCCAAAATGGCCGTTATGACTTGAATGTTTAATCAAAATGGCCGCTTTACCTAATGTGCTTATTAAATCAAAATGGCTAACTTGTCTACTTAAATTGTAGAACCAAAATGGTAACAATACATGCATTGACTTACTTCGCAAGGCAATTAACTGCCTTGTATATTGAACCAAAATGGCCACTTCACCTAATTTGCATATTCAATCAAAATGGCCGCTTCACCTAATGCATGATAAAGAATGTCCATAGCTACAACCTCACCAAATTTCGGCTCTCTATGAATAAATATGGCTGATTTAAAGCCATTTGAAAGTAGCGTTGTTGGCCATCTTGGATTTTACAGTATTTTTAATGTTTTGCTTTGTCGGCCATCTTGGATTTTTGATTTGGATTCCGTACATGATAGAGGATTCCCTCAGCTACAACCTCACCAAATTTCGGCTCTCTATGTATAATAATGGCTAAGTTAAAGCCATTTGAAAGTAGCGTTGGTGGCCATCTTGGATTTTACAGTATTTTTAATGTTTTGCTTTGTCTGCCATCTTGGATTTTTGATTTGGATTCCGTACATGATAGAGGATTCCCTTAGCTACAACCTCACCAAATTTCAGCTCTCTATGAATAAAGATGGCTGAGTTAAAGCCATTTGAATGTAGCGTTGGCGGCCATCTTGAATTTTTACAGTTTTTTAATGTTTTACTTTGTCGGCCATCTTGGATTTTTGATTTGGATTCCGTACATGATAGATAATGTCCTCAGCTACTACCTCACCAAATTTCGACTCTCTATGTATAATGATGGCTGAGTTAAAGCCATTTGAAAGTAGCGTTGGCGGCCATCTTGGATTTTTGATTTTGATATAGCATTTGATAGGAAACATTCTCAGCTATCACTACACCAAGTTTCAGCTCAATATCACTAAAATTGACCATTTTATAGTATTTTTACTTTTTTGCATTGTCGGCCATCTTGGATTTTTTTTTGGATTCTATACATGATAGATAATGTCCTCAGCTACAACCTCACCAAATTTCAGCTCTCTATGTATAAAGATGGTCGAGTTATAACCATTTGAAAGTAGCGTTGGCAGCCATCAGCTGAAATTGGTCAAAAACAGCTGAATATTATCTAAAATAGCAGAAATAAGCTTAAATTAGCAGCAGGAATTAGTAAGAGCTTAATTGGGAATAATCTGAAACATCTTAAACAATCTGAAATCTGAAATAATCTGAAATAAGCAAAAAAAGTTGAAATTATCTAAAAAAAGCTTAAGATATCATAAACAGCTGAATACTATCTAAAATAGCAGAAATAAGCTTAAATTATCTGAAGTAATTAGAAATAGCATAATTGTGAATAATCTGAAATATCTGAAACAATCTGAAATCTGAAAAAATCTGAACTAAGCAGAAATAAGCAAAATAAAGTTGAAATTATCTGAAAAAAGCTAAAGATAGCAAAAACAGCTGAATATTATCTGAAATAGCAGAAATAAGCTTAACTGTGTTAGAAATTAGTAGAGAGAGTGTAGTTTTGCAGAATTAGGATGGAAAAAGTTGAAATGAGTTCAAATAATGTGGAATTTGTTGAAACAAGCCTAAATTAGCATAAAAACAGCTTAATAGTAGCTAAAATAGCAGAAGAAGCTGAAACTAGCAGAAATAAGCACAAAGCAGCATAATCTGAATAATCTAAAATATCTGAAACTATCTGAAATCTGAAAAAATCTGAACTAAGCAGAAATAAGCAAAATAAAGTTGAAATTATCTGAAAAAAGCTTAAGATAGCAAAAACAGCTGAATATTATCTGAAATAGCAGAAAGAAGCTTAAATGTCTTAGAACTTAGTAGAGAGAGTACATTTTTGCAGAATTTGGCTGGAAAAAGTTGAAATGAGTTCAAATAATGTGGAATGTGTTGAAACAAGCCTAAATTAGCATAAAAACAGCTTAATAGTAGCTAAAATAGCAGAAGAAGCTGAAACTAGCAGAAATAAACACAAAGCAGAAGAATATGAAGTATCTGAAACAATCTGAAATTGAAAAAAATCTGAAATAAGTAGAAATAAGCAAAATAAAGTTGAAAATATATGAATAAAGCTGAAATTGGCCAAAAACAGCTGAACAACAGCTAAAACAAGCAGAAACAATCTTAAATTACCAGAAGGAAGTTGGTAGAGCATGGTTTTGCTGAATTAGGCTGAAAAAAGTTGGATTGATTAAAAAAAATTGTTGAAATAGCTGAAAAAGCTGAAATTATCATAAAACAGCTAAATAGTAGCTAAAATAGCTAAAATATCTTAATCTTTCAAAAATTATCTGAAAGGAGCATAATGATCTGAAATTAGCAGAAATAAGTCAGTAGAAGTACAAAAATGTTGAAGTAAGCTGCATAAAGCTGAAAAGAGTGCAAAGCAGTTGAAAAAACAGCTGAAATTAGCTGAAAGTAGCTGAAATATTTTTTAAAAAATGTACAAGGTAGCTGAAGGAAGCTAAGCTGGTCCAAAATGTGAAAGGAGTAGTGAAATATTCTAAAGAGTTCCAAAGATATCAAGGATGAAAAATTAGCTCCATTCATTTTCAATGGGGAAGAAAATGGCCGAAAAGGCTAAATAATTCAAAAAGCTAAAGTTGCACCAATACCAAAAGTCATAGCCATCATGTCCTGAATGAGCTGAACATTTTGATATATGAATTGTTGCAATAGCACAAAAACTGTAGGAGGAGTAGCGTGCCGAAAAACGTACGGAATCAGGATAGTAACCGGAAGACAATCTCTATAGTGTGAATGCCTTGTTGGCATTCACACAACTAGATTGCATTTCCTGAGAAAATGCATGTGTGAATGCCAAAATGGCCGCTTCACCCAACTTGCATGTTCAATCAAAATGGCCGCTTTACCTAATGTGCTTATTAAATCAAAATGGCTAACTTGTCTACTTAAATTGTAGAACCAAAATGGTAACAATACATGCATTGACTTACTTCGCAAGGCAATTAACTGCCTTGTATATTGAACCAAAATGGCCACTTCACCTAATTTGCATATTCAATCAAAATGGCCGTTTCACCTAATGCATGATAAAGAATGTCCATAGCTACAACCTCACCAAATTTCGGCTCTCTATGAATAAATATGGCTGATTTAAAGCCATTTGAAAGTAGCGTTGGTGGCCATCTTGGATTTTACAGTATTTTTAATGTTTTGCTTTGTCGGCCATCTTGGATTTTTGATTTGGATTCCGTACATGATAGAGGATTCCCTCAGCTACAACCTCACCAAATTTCAGCTCTCTATGAATAAAGATGGCTGAGTTAAAGCCATTTGAATGTAGCGTTGGCGGCCATCTTGGATTTTTACAGTTTTTTAATGTTTTACTTTGTCGGCCATCTTGGATTTTTGATTTGGATTCCGTACATGATAGATAATGTCCTCAGCTACAACCTCACCAAATTTCGGCTCTCTATGTATAATGATGGCTGAGTTAAAGCCATTTGAAAGTAGCGTTGGCGGCCATCTTGGATTTTTGATTTTGATATAGCATTTGATAGGAAACATTCTCAGCTATCACTACACCAAGTTTCAGCTCAATATCACTAAAATTGACCATTTTATGGTATTTTTACTTTTTTGCATTGTCGGCCATCTTGGATTTTTTATTTGGATTCAATACATGATAGATAATGTCCTCAGCTACAACCTCACCAAATTTCAGCTCTCTATGTATAAAGATGGTCGAGTTATAACCATTTGAAAGTAGCGTTGGCGGCCATCAGCTGAAATTGGTCAAAAACAGCTGAATATTATCTAATATAGCAGAAATAAGCTTAAATTAGCAGCAGGATTTAGTAAGAGATTAATTGGGAATAATCTGAAACATCTTAAACAATCTGAAATCTGAAATAATCTGAAATAAGCAAAAAAAGTGGAAATTATCTGAAAAGAGCTAAAGATAGCATAAACAGCTGAATATTATCTAAAATAGCAGAAATAAGCTTAAATTATCTGAAGTAATTAGAAATAGCATAATTGTGAATAATCTGAAATATCTGAAACAATCTGAAATCTGAAAAAATCTGAACTAAGCAGAAATAAGCAAAATAAAATTGAAATTATCTGAAAAAAGCTTAAGATAGCAAAAACAGCTGAATATTATCTGAAATAGCAGAAAGAAGCTTAAAAGTCTTAGAAATTAGTGGAGAGAGTACAGTTTTGCAGAATTATGCTGGAAAAAGTTGAAATGAGTTCAAATAATGTGGAATTTGTTGAAACAAGCCTAAATTAGCATTAAAACAGCTTAATAGTAGCTAAAATAGCAGAAGAAGCTGAAACTAGCAGAAATAAGCACAAAGCAGCATAATCTGAATAATCTAAAATATCTGAAACAATCTGAAATCCGAAAAAATCTGAACTAAGCAGAAATAAGTAAAATGAAGTTGAAATTATCTAAAAAAAGCTTAAGATAGCAAAAACAGCTGAATATTATCTGAAATAGCAGAAAGAAGCTTAAATGTCTTAGAAATTAGTAGAGAGAGTACAGTTTTGCAGAATTAGGCTGGAAAAAGTTGAAATGAGTTCAAATAATGTGGAATATGTTGAAACGAGCCTAAATTAGCATAAAAACAGCTTAATAGTAGCTAAAATAGCAGAAGAAGCTGAAACTAGCAGAAATAAGCACAAAGCAGCATAATCTGAAATATCTGAAACAATCTGAAATAGTAAAACATCTGAAATAAGCAGAAATAAGCAAAATAAAGTTGAAATTATCTGAAAAAAGCTGAAATGGCCAAAAACAGCTGAACAACAGCTAAAACAAGCAGAAACAATCTTAAATTACCAGAAGGAAGTTGGTAGAGCATGATTTTGCTGAATTAGGCTGAAAAAAGTTGGATTGATTAAAAACATCGTTGAAATAGCTGAAAAAGCTTTAATTTGCATAAAACAGCTAAATAGTAGCTAAAATAGCTAAAATATCTTAATCTTTGAAAAATTATCTGAAAGGAGCATAATGATCTGAAATTAGCAGAAATAAGTCAGTAGAAGTACAAAAATGTTGAAGTAAGCTGCATAAAGCTGAAAAGAGCACAAAGCAGTTGAAGAAAGAGCTGAAATGAGCTGAAAGTAGCTGAATTTTTTTTAAAAATTTTGTACAAGGAAGCTGAAGGAAGCTGAGCTAGTCCAAAATGTGAAAGGAGTAGTGAAATATTGTAATGAGTTCCAAAGATATCAAGGATGTAAAATGAGCTCCATTCATTTTCAATGGGAAAAAAATGGCCGAAAAGGCTGAATATTTCAAAAAGCTAAAGTTGCACCAATACCAAAAGTCATAGCCATCATGTCCTAAATGAGCTGAACATTTTGATATATGAATTGTTGAAATAGCACAAAAACTGTAGGAGGAGTAGCGTGCCAAAAAACGTACGGAATCAGGATAGTAACCGGATACAATCTCTATAGTGTGAATGCCTTGTTGGCATTCACACAACTAGAAAATTTGCATTTCCTACGAAAATGCACGTGTGAATGCCTTAGCGCCGCTCCGCCCTTCTCGTGGCGACCGCGGGAAGTCGAGCTAGTCCACCCTGAAACACTCTCGTGCCTTTCCCGTACCCGTTCGGCACCCAATGTATGCACCCAATTTGGTCCACATTCCAAAATGGCCGCCTTCCCATTTATCGTACAATGTTGATGCCAGAGGGTTTTCTGTACGTCTTTGTGAATTGGACAAGTGTACCAAATTTCATGATCCTACGTGAAACTAAGGCCAATGCGGAGGGTAGTTTGAAATATTCTAGGTGGCGCTCTTGAGCCGTTTCTGTTGCAATTTTGGCCACGCCCCCAAAATATGTAATTTTTCACCAGTCCTGACGAGTCTGCCAAATTTGGTGAGTTTTGGGATATGATAAAGCTCCCAAAAGGCCAAACGTATTGTGACGGCGTTACGTCTGATTCGCCACATCGCCACGCCCACATGCTCCACCCAAAACGGTCAGTGTTGGAAAGCTTGTTACATCAACATGTCTTTGGTCACTGGAAAGACCGTCATGCTGATTAGGTAACAGGTGTCCGATCGGGACCTTCAATGTACAACTGTACACTTCCTGTTGTGAGGGGGCGTGGCTTAATTAATGTCATGATTTGACCATTCAGTATTGCAGGGGACCGGATGTGGGTCAATCACTGAAGGTTTGATGTATTAGACAGTTTTCGTGTAGGTGCTATTAGTGTTTCGTTTGTGACGGCGTTACGTCTGATTCGCCACGTCGCCACGCCCACATGCTCCACCCAAAACGGTCAGTGTTGGAAAGCTTGTTACAGCAACATGTCTTCGGTCACTGGACAGACCGTCCCGCTGATTAGGTAACAGGTGTCCGATCGGGACCTTCAATGTATAACTGTACACTTCCTGTTGTGAGGGGGCGTGGCTTAATTAATGTCATGATTTGACCATTCAGTATTGTAGGGGACCGGTTGTGGGTCAATCACTGAAGGTTTGATGTATTAGACAGTTTTCTTGTAGGTGCTATTAGTGTTTCGTTTTTCATGGCGAGATACCTAACTTTGAGGCCTGGCCACGCCCCTTCAGCATATATGAAAATGCGAGGTTTTGATAAATCTTTACTCCCCCATGTCTGAATGATGAGTCTGCCAAATTTGGTGAGTTTTAGGATACGATAAAGCCCCCAAAAGGCCATTTCATTTTAGCTCCATTCATTTTCAATGGGGAAAAAATGGCCGAAAAGGCTAAATATCTCAAAAAGCTAAAGTTGCACCATTACCAAAAGTCATAGCTGGATTGTCCTGAACGAGCTGAACATTTTGATATATGATATGTTGAAATGGCACGAAAACTGTAGGAGGAGTAGGACGTCAAAAAACGTACGGACGGAAGATAGTAACATATAAGAATAATAATAATAATAATAAATATAAACACAATCTCTATAGTGTGAATGCCTTGGCATTCACACAACTAGATTGCATTTCCTGAGAAAATGCATGTGTGAATGCCAAAATGGCCGCTTCACCTATTTTGCATGTTCAATCAAAACGGCCGCTTCACCTAATATGCTTGTTAAATCAAAATGGCTACCTCACCTACTTTAATTGTAGAACCAAAATGGCAACAATACATGCATTGACTTACTTTGCAAGGCAAGTAACTGCCTTGTATATTGAACCAAAATGGCGGCCTCACCTAATTTGCATGTTCAATCAAAATGGCTGCTTCACCTAATGTATGTTAGAGATGGTCCATAGCTACAACCTCACCAAATTTCAGCTCTCTATGAATAAAGATGGCTGAGTTAAAGCCATTTGAAAGTAACATTGGCAGCCATCAGCTGAAATTGGTCAAAAACAGCTGAACAACAGCTAAAACAAGCAGAAAATATCTTAAATTACCAGAAGGAAGTTGGTAGAACATGGTTTTGCTGAATTAGGCTGAAAAAAGTTGGATTGATTAAAAAAAATTGTTGAAATAGCTGAAAAAGCTGAAATTTGCATAAACAGCTAAATAGTAGCTAAAATAGCAAAAATATCTTAATCTTTCAAAAATTTGCTGAAAGGAGCATAATGATCATAAGTCAGTATAAGTACAACAATGTTGAAGTAAGCTGCATTAAGCTGAAAAGATTGCAAAGTCGTTGTAGAAACAGTTGAAATTAGCTGAAAGTAGCCGAAATATTTTTAAAAAATGTACAAGGTAGCTGAAGGAAGTTGAGTTGGTCCAAAATGTGAAAGGAGTAGTGAAATATTGTAATGAGTTCCAAAGATATCAAGGATGTAAAATGAGCTCATTGAGTTCATTTGAGCTCCATTCATTTTCAATGGGAAAAAAATGGCCGAAAAGGCTGAATATTTCAAAAAGCTAAAGTTGCACCAATACCAAAAGTCATAGCCATCATGTCCTGAATGAGCTGAACATTTTGATATATGAATTGTTGAAATAGCACAAAAACTGTAGGAGGAGTAGCGTGCCAAAAAACGTACGGAATCAGGATAGTAACAGATGTAATTGTAACACTAGAAAAACCGCATTTCCTACGAAAATGCACGTGTGAATGCCTTAGCGCCGCTCCGCCCTTCTCGCGGCGACCGCGGGAAGTCGAGCTGGTCCACCCCGAAACACTCTCGTGCCTTTCCCGTACCCGTTCGGCACCTAGTGCGTGCACTCAATTTGGTCCACATTCCAAAATGGCCGCCTTCCCATTTATCGTACAACGTTGACGCCAGAGGGTTTTCTGTGCGTCTTGGTGAATTGGACAAGTGTACCAAATTTCATGATCCTACGTGAAACTAAGGCCAATGCGGAGGGTAGTTTGAAATTTTCTAGGTGGCGCTCTTGAGCCCTTTCTGTTGCAATTTTGGCCACGCCCCCAAAATATGTAATTTTTCACCAGTCCTGACGAGTCTGCCAAATTTGGTGAGTTTTGGGATATGATAAAGCTCCCAAAAGGCCAAACGTATTGTGACGGCGTTACGTCTGATTCGCCACATCGCCACGCCCACATGCTCCACCCAAAACAACCAGTCGTGGAAAGCTTGTTACAGCAACATGTCTTCGGTCACTGGACAGACCGTCACACTGATTAGGTAACAGGTGTCCGATCGGGATGTTCAATGTACAACTGTACACTTCCTGTTGTGAGGGGGCGTGGCTTAATTATTTTCATGATTTGACCATTCAGTATTGTAGGGGACCGGTTGTGGGTCAATCACTGAAGGGTTGATGTATTAGACGGTTTTCGTGTAGGTGCTATTAGTGTTTCGTTTTTCATGGCGAGATGCCTAATTTTGAGGCCAGGCCACGCCCCTTCAGCATATATAAAAACGTGAGGTTTTGATCATTTTTTACTCCCCCATGTCTAAGTGATGAGTCTGCCAAATTTGGTGAGATTTAGGATATGATAAAGCCCCCAACAGGCACTTTCATTTTAGCTCCATTCATTTTCAATGGGAAAAAATACTTCCTGTTGTGAGGGGGCGTGGCTTAATTAATGTCATGATTTGACCATTCAGTATTGCAGGGGACCAGATGTGGGTCAATCACTGAAGGTTTGATGTATTAGACTGTTTTCGTGTAGGTGCTATTAGTGTTTCGTTTGTGACGGCGTGACGGCTGATTCGCCACATTGCCACGCCCACATGCTCCACCCAAAACGGTCAGTGTTGGAAAGCTTGTTACAGCAACATGTCTTCGGTCACTGGACAGACCGTCCCGCTGATTAGGTAACAGGTGTCCGATCGGGACGTTCAATGTATAACTGTACACTTCCTGTTGTGAGGGGGCGTGGCTTAATTAATGTCATGATTTGACCATTCAGTATTGCAGGGCAGTGGTTGTGGGTCAATCACTGAAGGTTTGATGTATTAGACGGTTTTCGTGTAGGTGCTATTAGTGTTTCGTTTTTCATGGCGAGATGCCTAATTTTGAGGCCAGGCCACGCCCCTTCAGCATATATAAAAACGTGAGGTTTTGATCATTTTTTACTCCCCCATGTCTAAGTGATGAGTCTGCCAAATTTGGTGAGATTTAGGATATGATAAAGCCCCCAACAGGCACTTTCATTTTAGCTCCATTCATTTTCAATGGGAAAAAATACTTCCTGTTGTGAGGGGGCGTGGCTTAATTAATGTCATGATTTGACCATTCAGTATTGCAGGGGACCAGATGTGGGTCAATCACTGAAGGTTTGATGTATTAGACTGTTTTCGTGTAGGTGCTATTAGTGTTTCGTTTGTGACGGCGTGACGGCTGATTCGCCACATTGCCACGCCCACATGCTCCACCCAAAACGGTCAGTGTTGGAAAGCTTGTTACAGCAACATGTCTTCGGTCACTGGACAGACCGTCCCGCTGATTAGGTAACAGGTGTCCGATCGGGACGTTCAATGTATAACTGTACACTTCCTGTTGTGAGGGGGCGTGGCTTAATTAATGTCATGATTTGACCATTCAGTATTGCAGGGCAGTGGTTGTGGGTCAATCACTGAAGGTTTGATGTATTAGATGGTTTTCGTGTAGGTGCTATTAGTGTTTCGTTTTTCATGGCGAGATGCCTAACTTTGAGGCCAGGCCACGCCCCTTCAGCATATATGAAAACGCGAGGTTTTGATCATTTTTTACTCCCCCATGTCTAAGTGATGAGTCTGCCAAATTTGGTGAGATTTAGGATATGATAAAGCCCCCAACAGGCACTTTCATTTTAGCTCCATTCATTTTCAATGGGAAAAAATACTTCCTGTTGTGAGGGGGCGTGGCTTAATTAATGTCATGATTTGACCATTCAGTATTGCAGGGGACCAGATGTGGGTCAATCACTGAAGGTTTGATGTATTAGACTGTTTTCGTGTAGGTGCTATTAGTGTTTCGTTTGTGACGGCGTGACGGCTGATTCGCCACATCGCCACGCCCACATGCTCCACCCAAAACGGTCAGTGTTGGAAAGCTTGTTACAGCAACATGTCTTCGGTCACTGGACAGACCGTCCCGCTGATTAGGTAACAGGTGTCCGATCGGGACGTTCAATGTATAACTGTACACTTCCTGTTGTGAGGGGGCGTGGCTTAATTAATGTCATGATTTGACCATTCAGTATTGTAGGGGACCGGTTGTGGGTCAATCACTGAAGGTTTGATGTATTAGACCGTTTTCGTGTAGGTGCTATTAGTGTTTCGTTTTTCATGGCGAGATACCTAACTTTGAGGCCAGGCCACGCCCCTTCAGCATATATGAAAACGTGAGGTTTTGATCATTTTTTACTCCCCCATGTCTAAGTGATGAGTCTGCCAAATTTGGTGAGATTTAGGATATGATAAAGCCCCCAACAGGCACTTTCATTTTAGCTCCATTCATTTTCAATGGGAAAAAATACTTCCTGTTGTGAGGGGGCGTGGCTTAATTAATGTCATGATTTGACCATTCAGTATTGCAGGGGACCAGATGTGGGTCAATCACTGAAGGTTTGATGTATTAGACTGTTTTCGTGTAGGTGCTATTAGTGTTTCGTTTGTGACGGCGTGACGGCTGATTCGCCACATTGCCACGCCCACATGCTCCACCCAAAACGGTCAGTGTTGGAAAGCTTGTTACAGCAACATGTCTTCGGTCACTGGACAGACCGTCCCGCTGATTAGGTAACAGGTGTCCGATCGGGACGTTCAATGTATAACTGTACACTTCCTGTTGTGAGGGGGCGTGGCTTAATTAATGTCATGATTTGACCATTCAGTATTGTAGGGGACCGGTTGTGGGTCAATCACTGAAGATTTGATGTATTAGACCGTTTTCGTGTAGGTGCTATTAGTGTTTCGTTTTCCATGGCGAGATACCTAACTTTGAGGCCAGGCCACGCCCCTTCAGCATATATGAAAACGTGAGATTTTGTTCATTTTTTACTCCCCCATGTCTGAGTGATGAGTCTGCCAAATTTGGTGAGATTTAGGATATGATAAAGCCCCCAAACGGCCATTTCATTTTAGCTCCATTCATTTTCAATGGGAAAAAAATGGCCGAAAAGGCTAAATAATTCAAAAAGCTAAAGTTGCAGCATTACCAAAAGTCATAGCCGGATTGTCCTGAGCGAGCTGGACATTTTGATATATGAATTGTTGAAATGGCACCAAAACTGTGCGAGTAGTTACATGCCAAAAAACGTACGGAATGAAGATAGTAACTATAAATATAAACACAATCTCTATAGTGTGAATGCCTTGTTGGCATTCACACAATAAATATAAACACAATCTCTATAGTGTGAATGCCTTGTTGGCATTCACACAACTAGAAAAACCGCATTTCCTGCGAAAATGCACGTGTGAATGCCTTAGCGCCGCTCCGCCCTTCTCGCGGCGATCGCGGGAAGTCGAGCTGGTCCACCCTGAAACACTCTCGTGCCTTTCCCGTACCCTTTCGGCACCCAATGCACGCACCCAATTTGGTCCACATTCCAAAATGGCCGCCTTCCCATTTATCGTACAACGTTGATGCCAGAGGGTTTTCTGTGCGTCTTGGTGAATTGGACAAGCGTACCAAATTTCATGATCCTACGTGAAACTAAGGCCAATGCGGAGGGTAGTTTGAAATTTTCTAGGTGGCGCTCTTGAGCCGTTTCTTTTGAAATTTTGGCCACGCCCCCAAAATATGTAATCGTTCACCAGTCCTGACGAGTCTGCCAAATTTGGTGAGTTTTGGGATATGATAAAGCTCCCAAAAGGCCAAACGTATTGTGACGGCGTTACGTCTGATTCGCCACATCGCCACGCCCACATGCTCCACCCAAAACGGTCAGTGTTGGAAAGCTTGTTACAGCAACATGTCTTTGGTCACTGGACAGACCGTCACGCTGATTAGGTAACAGGTGTCCGATCGGGACGTTCAATGTACAACTGTACACTTCCTGTTGTGAGGGGGCGTGGCTTAATTAATGTCATGATTTGACCATTCAGTATTGTAGGGGACCGGTTGTGGGTCAATCACTGAAGGTTTGATGTATTAGACGGTTTTCGTGTAGGTGCTATTAGTGTTTCGTTTTTCATGGCGAGATACCTAACTTTGAGGCCAGGCCACGCCCCTTCAGCATATATGAAAATGCGAGGTTTTGATAAATATTTACTCCCCCATGTCTGAATGATGAGTCTGCCAAATTTGGTGAGTTTTAGGATACGATAAAGCCCCCAAAAGGCCATTTCATTTTAGCTCCATTCATTTTCAATGGGAAAAAAATGGCCGAAAAGGCTAAATATCTCAAAAAGCTAAAGTTGCACCATTACCAAAAGTCATTGCTGGATTGTCCTGAACGAGCTGAACATTTTGATATATGATATGTTGAAATGGCACGAAAACTGTAGGAGGAGTAGGACGCCAAAAAACGTACGGACGGAAGATAGTAACATATAAGAATAATAATAATAACTAGAAAAACCGCATTTCCTGCGAAAATGCACGTGTGAATGCCTTAGCGCCGCTCCGCCCTTCTCGCGGCGACCGCGGGAAGTCGAGCTGGTCCACCCTGAAACACTCTCGTGCCTTTCCCGTACCCGTTCGGCACCCAATGCATGCACCCGATTTGGTCCACATTCCAAAATGGCCGCCTTCCCATTTATCGTACAACGTTGATGCCAGAGGGTTTTCTGTGCGTCTTGGTGAATTGGACAAGTGTACCAAATTTCATGATCCTACGTGAAACTAAGGCCAATGCGGAGGGTAGTTTGAAATATTCTAGGTGGCGCTCTTGAGCCGTTTCTTTTGCAATTTTGGCCACGCCCCCAAAATATGTAATTTTTCACCACCCCTGATGAGTCTGCCAAATTTGGTGAGTTTTGGGATATGATAAAGCCCCCAAAATGCCAAACGTATTGTGACGGCGTTACGTCTGATTCGCCACATCGCCACGCCCACATGCTCCACCCAAAACGGTCAGTGTTGGAAAGCTTGTTATAGCAACATGTCTTTGGTCACTGGACAAACCGTCACGCTGATTAGGTAACAGGTGTCCGATCGGGACGTTCAATGTACAACTGTACACTTCCTGTTGTGAGGGGGCGTGGCTTAATTAATGTCATGATTTGACCATTCAGTATTGCAGGGGACCGGATGTGGGTCAATCACTGAAGGTTTGATGTATTAGACGGTTTTCGTGTAGGTGCTATTAGTGTTTCGTTTGTGACGGCGTGACGGCTGATTCGCCACATCGCCACGCCCACATGCTCCACCCAAAACGGTCAGTGTTGGAAAGCGTGTTACAGCAACATGTCTTCGGTCACTGGACAAACCATCACGCTGATTAGGTAACAGGTGTCCGATCGGGACGTTCAATGTATAACTGTACACTTCCTGTTGTGAGGGGGCGTGGCTTAATTAATGTCATGATTTGACCATTCAGTATTGCAGGGGACCGGTTGTGGGTCAATCACTGAAGGTTTGATGTATTAGACAGTTTTCGTGTAGGTGCTATAAGTGTTTCGTTTTTCATGGCGAGATACCTAACTTTGAGGCCAGGCCACGCCCCTTCAGCATATATGAAAATGCGAGGTTTTGATCATTTGTTACTCCTGCATGTCTGAGTGATGAGTCTGCCAAATTTGGTGAGATTTAGGATATGATAAAGCCCCCAAAAGACCATTTCATTTTAGCTCCATTCATTTTCAATGGGAAAAAAATGGCCGAAAAGGCTAAATATCTCAAAAAGCGAAACTTGCAGCATTACCAAAAGTCATAGCTGGATTGTCCTGAACGAGCTGAACATTTTGATATATGAATCGTTGAAATGGCACAAATACTCTAGGAGGAGTAGCACGCCAAAAAACGTACGGACGGAAGATAGTAACTATAACTAGAAAAACCGCATTTCCTGCGAAAATGCACGTGTGAATGCCTTAGCGCCGCTCCGCCCTTCTCGCGGCGACCGCGGGAAGTCCAGCTGGTCCACCCCGAAACACTCTCGTGCCTTTCCCATACCCGTTCGGCACCCAATGCGTGCACCCAATTTGGTCCACATTCCAAAATGGCCGCCTTCCCATTTATCGTACAACGTTGACGCCAGAGGGTTTTCTGTGCGTCTTGGTGAATTGGACAAGTGTACCAAATTTCATGATCCTACGTGAAACTAAGGCCAATGCGGAGGGTAGTTTGAAATTTTCTAGGTGGCGCTCTTGAGCCGTTTCTTTTGAAATTTTGGTCACGCCCCCAAAATATGTAATTGTTCACCAGTCCTGATGAGTCTGCCAATTTTGGTGAGTTTTGGGATATGAAAAAGCCCCCAAAATGCTATTTCATTTTAGCTCCATTCATTTTCAATGGGATAAAAATGGCCGAAAAGGTCGCCTTTCCTTTCATCGTACAACGTTGGTGCCAGAGGGTTTTCTGTGCGCCTTGGTGAATCGGGGAGGTGTACCAAATTTCATGATCCTACGTGAAACTAAGGCCAATGCGGAGGGTAATTTGAAATATTCTAGGTGGCGCTCTTGAGCCCTTTCTGTTGCAATTTTGGCCACGCCCCCAAAATATGTAATCGTTCACCAGTCCTGACGAGTCTGCCAAATTTGGTGAGTTTTGGGATATGATAAAGCTCCCAAAAGGCCAAACGTATTGTGACGGCGTTACGTCTGATTCGCCACATCGCCACGCCCACATGCTCCACCCAAAACAACCAGTCGTGGAAAGCTTGTTACAGCAACATGTCTTCGGTCACTGGACAGACCGTCACGCTGATTAGGTAACAGGTGTCCGATCGGGACGTTCAATGTACAACTGTACACTTCCTGTTGTGAGGGGGCGTGGCTTAATTAATGTCATGATTTGACCATTCAGTATTGCAGGGGACCGGATGTGGGTCAATCACTGAAGGTTTGATGTATTAGACGGTTTTCGTGTAGGTGCTATTAGTGTTTCGTTTGCGATGGCGTTACGTCTGATTCGCCACATCGCCACGCCCACATGCTCCACCCAAAACGGTCAGTGTTGGAAAGCTTGTTACAGCAACATGTCTTCGGTCACTGGACAGACCGTCACGCTGATTAGGTAACAGGTGTCCGATCGGGACGTTCAATGTACAACTGTACACTTCCTGTTGTGAGGGGGCGGGGCTTAAATAATGTCATGATTTGACCATTCAGTATTACAGGGGACGGGATGTGCGTCAATCACTGAAGGTTTGATGTATTAGACAGTTTTCGTGTAGGTGCTATAAGTGTTTCGTTTTTCATGGCGAGATGCCTAACTTTGAGGCCAGGCCACGCCCCTTCAGCATATATGAAAACGTGAGGTTTTGATATTTTTTTACTCCCCCATGTCTGAGTGATGAGTCTGCCAAATTTGGTGAGATTTAAGATATGATAAAGCCCCCCAAAGGCCATTTCATTTTAGCTCCATTCATTTTCAATGGGAAAAAAATGGCCGAAAAGGCTAAATATCTCAAAAAGCTAAAGTTGCACCATTACCAAAAGTCATAGCTGGATTGTCCTGAACGAGCTGAACATTTTGATATATGATATGTTGAAATGGCACAAAAACTGTAGGAGGAGTAGGACGCCAAAAAACGTACGGACGGAAGATAGTAACATATAAGAATAACTAGAAAAACCGCATTTCCTACGAAAATGCACGTGTGAATGCCTTAGCGCCGCTCCGCCCTTCTCGCGGCGACCGCGGGAAGTCGAGCTGGTCCACCCTGAAACACTCTCGTGCCTTTCCCGTACCCGTTCGGCACCCAATGCACGCACCCAATTTGGTCCACATTCCAAAATGGCCGCCTTCCCATTTATCGTACAACGTTGACGCCAGAGGGTTTTCTGTGCGTCTTGGTGAATTGGACAAGTGTACCAAATTTCATGATCCTACGTGAAACTAAGGCCAATGCGGAGGGTAGTTTGAAATTTTCTAGGTGGCGCTCTTGAGCCGTTTCTTTTGAAATTTTGGCCACGCCCCCAAAATATGTAATCGTTCACCAGTCCTGATGAGTCTGCCAATTTTGGTGAGTTTTGGGATATGAAAAAGCCCCCAAAATGCCATTTCATTTTAGCGCCATTCATTTTCAATGGGATAAAAATGGCCGAAAAGGTCGCCTTTCCTTTCATCGTACAACGTTGGTGCCAGAGGGTTTTCTGTGCGCCTTGGTGAATCGGGGAGGTGTACCAAATTTCATGATCCTACGTGAAACTAAGGCCAATGCGGAGGGTAATTTGAAATATTCTAGGTGGCGCTCTTGAGCCCTTTCTGTTGCAATTTTGGCCACGCCCCCAAAATATGTAATTTTTCACCAGTCCTGACGAGTCTGCCAAATTTGGTGAGTTTTGGGATATGATAAAGCTCCCAAAAGGCCAAACGTATTGTGACGGCGTTACGTCTGATTCGCCACATCGCCACGCCCACATGCTCCACCCAAAACAACCAGTCGTGGAAAGCTTGTTACAGCAACATGTCTTCGGTCACTGGACAGACCGTCACGCTGATTAGGTAACAGGTGTCCGATCGGGATGTTCAATGTACAACTGTACACTTCCTGTTGTGAGGGGGCGTGGCTTAATTATTGTCATGATTTGACCATTCAGTATTGCAGGGGACCGGATGTGGGTCAATCACTGAAGGTTTGATGTATTAGACAGTTTTCGTGTAGGTGCTATTAGTGTTTCGTTTGTGACGGCGTGACGGCTGATTCGCCACATCGCCACGCCCACATGCTCCACCCAAAACGGTCAGTGTTGGAAAGCTTGTTACAGCAACATGTCTTCGGTCACTGGACAGACCGTCCCGCTGATTAGGTAACAGGTGTCCGATCGGGACGTTCAATGTATAACTGTACACTTCCTGTTGTGAGGGGGCGTGGCTTAATTAATGTCATGATTTGACCATTCAGTATTGTAGGGGACCGGTTGTGGGTCAATCACTGAAGGTTTGATGTATTAGACGGTTTTCGTGTAGGTGCTATTAGTGTTTCGTTTTTCATGGCGAGATGCCTAACTTTGAGGCCAGGCCACGCCCCTTCAGCATATATGAAAACGCGAGGTGTTGATCATTTATTACTCCCCCATGTCTGAGTGATGAGTCTGCAAAATTTTGTGAGTTTTAGGATATGATAAAGCCCCCAAAAAGCCATTTCATTTGAGCTCCATTCATTTTCAATGGGAAAAAAATGGCCGAAAAGGCTTAATATCTCAAAAAGCTAAAGTTGCACCAATACCAAAAGTCATAGCTGGATTGTCCTGAACGAGCTGAACATTTTGATATATGAATTGTTGAAATGGCACAAAAACTGTGGGAGGAGTAGGATGCCAAAAAACGTACGGATGGAAGATAGTAACTGGAATAATATTAAATATAAACACAATCTCTATAGTGTGAATGCCTTGTTGGCATTCACACAACTAGATTGCATTTCCTGAGAAAATGCATGTGTGAATGCCAAAATGGCCGCTTCACCCAACTTGCATGTTCAATCAAAATGGCCGCTTTACCTAATGTGCTTATTAAATCAAAATGGCTAACTTGTCTACTTAAATTGTAGAACCAAAATGGTAACAATACATGCATTGACTTACTTCGCAAGGCAATTAACTGCCTTGTATATTGAACCAAAATGGCCACTTCACCTAATTTGCATATTCAATCAAAATGGCCGTTTCACCTAATGCATGATAAAGAATGTCCATAGCTACAACCTCACCAAATTTCGGCTCTCTATGAATAAATATGGCTGATTTAAAGCCATTTGAAAGTAGCGTTGGTGGCCATCTTGGATTTTACAGTATTTTTAATGTTTTGCTTTGTCGGCCATCTTGGATTTTTGATTTGGATTCCGTACATGATAGAGGATTCCCTCAGCTACAACCTCACCAAATTTCAGCTCTCTATGAATAAAGATGGCTGAGTTAAATCCATTTGAATGTAGCGTTGGCGGCCATCTTGGATTTTTACAGTTTTTTAATGTTTTACTTTGTCGGCCATCTTGGATTTTTGATTTGGATTCCGTACATGATAGATAATGTCCTCAGATACAACCTCACCAAATTTCGGCTCTCTGTGTATAATGATGGCTGAGTTAAAGCCATTTGAAAGTAGCGTTGGCGGCCATCTTGGATTTTTGATTTTGATATTGCATTTGATAGGAAACATTCTCAGCTATCACTAAACCAAGTTTCAGCTCAATATCACTAAAATTGACCATTTTATAGTATTTTTACTTTTTTGCATTGTCGGCCATCTTGGATTTTTTTTTTGGATTCCGTACATGATAGATAATGTCCTCAGCTACAACCTCACCAAATTTCAGCTCTCTATGTATAAAGATGGTTAAACCATTTGAAAGTAGCGTTGGCGGCCATCAGCTGAAATTG
>JBBPBX010038948.1:8638-23299 GCA_038048925.1 Garcialebias charrua
TCCGTCACAAGGGGGCGCTCGTAAACCGGAAATCTCGTAATTTGGAACGGCCGCCATTGCTCTCGTAAACCCGGAAGTCCGCTCGTAAATTTCGCCAGCGCACCTAAAAACACTCTATTTTCATCTAAAAACTACTTTTGAGTGCATAAAAATGATCGGAAACGTGTGTTTATATGCTTAACTAGCTAACTGAAGTGAAAAAACACATGAAAACTCGGTATTTTTTTCGTTTTTTCCAAAAATGTGCAGCTCGTAAGTCTGGGACCTCGCAGATCAGAGCGCTCGTAAATCGGGGACTACCTGTATTTATTATTATTATAAGTAAACATGGACGCGACAGTTTTCAGTGTGTGTTCAGTAATTTTGAAGTTGTTGTCCAATCAGGGAAAGCTAAACATCCAAATGATTAAAGGTAAAAGAAAACTGAGAAGAAAGCGAGCGAAAATTTTTAGTGATGTCGATTTTTGGAGCTGTGGATGCTCTGTTCAGAGGGGTGTGTGACATTGGTCTCACATCACTGCAAGTACAGAGAGCTCGTCCCCTCACCCCGCTCTGAGCTGCCGCTACTGCGTGTCCCCTCTGTCTGTACAAACACGCGCGGCTCAATTAAATGAGCCGCACAGTTCTGCAAAAGTCAGATGTAAGTCACATGAGCGTTCACACTGCAGTCGCTTTGAAAACCTCAGATATATATCCGATTTAAAACCACATACTGAAACGGCCTGGGTTGGATTTGAAAAAAATCGGATTTGTCGCGTTCAGACTGTCATTAAAAAATCGGATATGGGTCAAATGGGGCAAAAAAAATCGGATTTGGGTCGGATTTGCCTGCAGTGTGAACGTAGCTAGGAGTGGGCCATATCGTCTCGTTTACGATAATACCGGTGGATTTTTTGACACCGGTGAAAAAATTTATATCGCGGCATCCTATGATGACGTCATTTGACTGCGTCTAACCTGCGCAGCACTGAGCCATGTGAAGCGTTGCGGGCGCGAGCAAGCATGGAAGACCACAAGAGTGTCGCGGAACTACCTCCCGATTTAATTCCTAAAAAAGGAGCAACTTCTGTTGTTTGGAATTACTTCGGTTAAAAAAAGAAGATGTGAATCAGACAACCGTATTCTGCAAGTCATGCAAGCACGTTGTTTCGGGTAAGAGAGGAAACACGTCAAATTTGTTCAGCCATTTAAAGCACAAACATCCTGCGCACTACGAAAACTTCTTCTTAATTCTAAAGAAAATGTGCTTTTTGTTTTACTATCTCTCTTAACTGCATATTCTTCCTGTTTAAAAGATGTGGATAAAACTATTTCTTCAAAGATATTGTTCTACAAACAGATCAAGAATTGTTAACATACTTGAAGTTTACAAAAAAAATTATGTTAAGGTATTCTTTTTGCACTTGGTAGCTGATTCAAACTGTCAGCCAATTTTTTTTTATATATTTATTTATTTTGCTTGTTAAATATGAATATATATTTTTTGTATTCTGGTGACTGTTTATGAAAAGTCATTTTGACATTACAGATTTGTTTGGTTGATTCAGTAAAAGGAGAAAATGTGAAATATCGTCTGTGATATCGTTATCGGGGTGTTTCAAAAAATATATTGTGATATCATTTTTTGGCAATATCGCCAACCCCTAGCTTAATCCTCAATGTGGGCAGTAACTTTTGGTGGTGCCCCAGATTACACAAAGCTCCAGGGCCTTGTCAAGGGAAGCACAGTGTTGGTTTTGGCACTGCCTCCAAATCTCTTCATCCACCTTCAATCACCGCGGATGCTGGAGACATGGTGACCACAATCTTGTGGTGACTCTCTTTTGCTTGTGGCAAGAGGCATCTTTGACTCCGCTGCAGAAAATACTAGGCAATGTGTTTGTCTGCTTGCAAACAAAATTAAACTTTTAGGAAATAATCAGTGGGTTTACCTCATGGCAGCCTAGTTCAACATGGCCACCACAGACAAAGTCAAAGTCAACTTTATTGTCAGAACTGCAATATGTACAGGACATACACAGGACCGAAATTGCATTTCTCTCAGTCCCTCGGTGCAACAGTAACCATCTAAACACTAAACACTAAAACATTTAATACACATAAGCATAAAATAGTAAAAAAGTGTAACACTGTCCTGAGTTTTTTCATAATAGTATAAAAGTATGAAAATTAACACCAACACTGAAACACCAAACACCCCTAAAACACCAAACACCCAATGAACATAAGCATAAAATGAAATAATAAAAGTGTAATACTGTCCTGAGTTTTTGCATAGTAGTATAAAAAGTATATCTATAAAATAAACTGAAGGTTCTAGCATTGACATTTGCAAAGAGTGGCACAGCAGCATATAAGTTAATGTACACAGTATATGTATGAGGTAGTTGATGTTGGTATAGAGGCAAAGTGGCATATGCAGTGAGGCACATAAGGCACAACTGACCACACAACTGACCTTTAAAATATTAAATGTTTTATAATTTAACCCATCTTACCAAAATTGTGATTACAATTTTATGGGGTCATGTTCGAGTCATTCACAAGCACTTTTTATTCTGCAACACTTTTTTTTCACTTGGGTATTAATTGTCAACAGTGTTGGTGTTTGTCTGTTTGCAAAATACAAACAGGATTCCAAAAAAGTTGGGACACTAAACAATTTGTGAATAAAAACTGAATGCAATGATGTGGAGATGGCAAATGTCAATATTTTATTTGTAATAGAATAAAGATGATAGATCACAAGTTTAATCTGAGTAAATGTAACATTGTAAATGAAAAAAATATGTTGATCCAAAATTTCACAGTGTCAACAAATCCCAAAAAAGTTGGGACAAGTAGCAATAAGTTGCTGGAAAAAGGAAATTGAGCATATAACGAACAGCTGGAAGACCAATTAATGCTAATTAGGTCAATATGATTGGGTATAAAAAGAGCTTTTCAGAGTGTCAGTGTCTCTCAGAAGCCGAGATGGTAAGAGGATCACCAATTCCACCATTGTTGCACAGAAAGATAGTGCAGCAATACCAGAATGGTGTTACCCAGCGTAAAATAGCAAAGACTTTTAAGTTATCATCATCAACCGTGCATAACATCATCAAAAGATTCAGAGAATCTGGAACAATCGCTGTGCGTAAGGGTCAAGGCCGTAAAACTCTACTGGATGCTCGTGATCTCCGGGCCCTTAAACGTCACTGCACCTCAAACAGGAATGCCACTGTCAAGGAAATAACAGAATGGGCTCAGGAATACTTCCAGAAAGCATTGTCAGTGAACACAATCCACCGTGCCATCCGCCGTTGCCAGCTGAAACTCTACAGTGCAAAGAGGAAGCCATTTCTAAGCAAGCTCCACAAGCTCAGACGTTTGCACTGGGCCAGGGGTCATTTAAAATGGAGTGTGGCAAAATGGAAGACTGTTCTGTGGTCAGATGAGTCACGATTTGAAGTTCTTTATGGAACACTGGGACGCCATGTCATCCGGACCAGAGAGGACAAGGATAGCCCAAGTTGTTATCAACGCTCCGTTCAGAAGCCTGCATCACTGATGGTATGGGGTTGCATGAGCGCTTGTGGCATGGGCAGCTTGCATGTCTGGAAAGGCTCCATTAATGCAGAGAACTATGTTCAGGTTCTAGAACAACATATGCTCCATCTAGACGTCATCTCTTTCAGGGAAGACCCTGCATTTTTCAACAAGATAATGCCAGACCACATTCTGCAGCAATCACAACATCATGGCTACGTAGGAGAAGGATCCGGTACTGAAATGTCCAGCCTGCAGTCCAGATGTTTCACCTATAGAGAACATTTGGAGCATCATAAAGAGGAAGTCTAAAAAAGCTAAGTCTGGTCCTCTGGACATTCATTGAATGTCCAGAGGACCAGACTTAGCTTTTTTAGATTTTTCTACCTGGATTATTGAGCATGCATCAGGGTATAAAGAGGAAGGTACGACAAAGAAGGCCCAAGACGATTGAACAGTTAGAGGCCTGTATTAGACATGAATGGGAGAGCATTCCATTTTCTAAACTTGAGAAACTGGTCTCCTCTGTCCCCAGACGTCTGTTGAGTGTTGTAAATGGTAAATGGAGCTTATTTACCTATATAGCGCTTTCCAGCCCCCTGTGAGGAACCCCAAAGCGCTTTACAATACCAGCCATCCACCCATTCATTCACACATTCATACACCGGTAGTGGTAGCCTGCCTTGCAAGGCGCCATCCAGACCTACCGGGAGCAACTTGGGGTTAAGTGTCTTGCCCAGGGACACAACGACACATGGTGGGCGGACGCGGGATTCGAACCTCCAACCTTCCGATCGGGGGACGACTGCCATTACCACTACACCACGGCCGTAAGAAGAAGGGGGGATGCCACACAGTGGTAAAAATGGACTTGTCCCAACTTTTTTGGGATTTGTTGCCATGAATTTTTGAAACAACACATTTTCCCCTTAAAATGAGACATTCTCTCAGTTTAAACTTTTGATCTGTGATTTGTGTTCTATTCTGAAAAAAGTATTAGATGTTGGCACCTCCACATCATTATGCTGGTGAAGATTCTCAGTCGTCCAGGACATGATAAATCAAATCTTGTATTGAACGCCTTTTTTGATTGCTCCACATCATTGCATTCAGTTTTTATTCACAATTTGTTTAGTGTCCCAACTTTTTTGGAATCCGGTTTGTAACTCCTGACCCATAAGGCTTCATGTCGAAGCTCCAAAATTCACGGTTGAAACCCGCGCCTTTTTGTAAAGTTGTTTTCTCTGCAAAAAGAAGCTGAGAACTTTACAGATTTTATTTTTTTTAATTTTTACTAAAATCTTTGTGTGACAAGTGCTATGCTAAATAGCTTATACCACACATCGTGTCCACCATTTTGAGAACCGAAAAATGGGAACGAGAGACGGCCCATGTCTGTCAAGGGGCTTCCCTCCCATTTTTCTTAGACACGCTGCTCGCTCCCTCACTATCCATCCTTTGGTTTAAATAGTCTTATACTGCCATCCAGTGGTTAAAGTACTACACACACAAATTAACCAACATTTCTTCTTAAATATGCCAAGAATGACTGATAAACAATATTGTTTATTGCAATAATTTCTGAGACAGTCGCGCAGCTAATTTTTTTTTTTTTATCGTGACCGGCCTAGCTGGATGTATAGCTACACCTGATTTAACTTTTGGAGATCGTCTCACTCAAGATGGCTGCCACAGATCCTCATTGCTCGTAATATTTTCAGTCGTAATATTTTCAGCTGGTTTCACCAAGATGTCTACATCTTCATCATTTCTCATCATAAGATCTTTGTTCAGTCTCGGATCAAAGGATTTTTTTCCTTTTCCATTATAAGTTTCAAGTGCTGGATGATGGTTTTAGAGTTGTGGTTGTCTCCTCTCAGGGCCTGTTTAACTCACATTCAGTTTTAGTTTTTTCCATTTTTCTTTTCGTGGATGTGCACACAGATGGGTGGGGGGTCCCCTTCCTCAGCCGGGAGAAGAAAGTGTGTAAATCTTTCTCCTGCTTCTTCTGTCCTCTTGGTATTTCCTTTCAATTGTGACGTAGCCCATTCTGTCAAACGTCAAGCTCTTGGAAGACAACCCCCTCCTCCTTTTTGTTCTTGTTTTTACAACTTTCCGCAATTTCCTGAGGTCATGATGAAATGCTGACAGAAATGACATAAGATGTCATCTATGCCAATGTGTTGGACATAAAGTGCTTGAGAAGAAATTAATGGAGGAAGGATTTGTGTAATCTCAGGCAACTTTACAGAATATGTGGCCTGTACATGTTGAACCAGCTCCTACAATTTAATCTTACAAAGTATTTGTTTGCTGACCATCTTGATTTAGGTTGACTCAAAGTTAATCAGTTCTGCATATTCATCCAATTTCTTCCCGTGACTTTCATTTAAATCTATTGGGATTTTTTTTAACGATACAGGTACCGGTAGTCCTCGACTTAGACGCCTCTGACTTACGACGTTTCAGACTTAGGAATATGCATCTCATTTAAAAAAAGAAATATATTTTTATTTTATTTTTTTAATAATGAATAAATAAATGTACAGTACTGTACAGTTACCAAGCACTTAGCCTATCCTAACATAGTTAAAGTGTATCTTTCACTTTAAACACATGTTGTTGCCTTTTCAACCTAACATGTCTAAAACTCCAATTTTCATCAAAAATACGGATCATATCTCAAAATAAAATGTGCTACTACTACCTTTTTTGTCTTCCCTCGCTACTCTGTCTAAAAATAGTGCTCTCAGCGGTAAACCGGAAGTGACATCACAGGAGGGGAACGTTTGTGCTTTAGCTAAGAAAGATATGGGATTGCACCAGGAGGAGGCGACAGATTACAAAGTTGTTTTGACATAAGTATGTCATCTCTGACTATTACATCAAATATCTAGCCAAATAACTTCTAGATATATACTACCTAAAGCTAAAAATGGTTTATATTTACATATAGCCTAAATATAGAGATACAGCATTAATTACACCACTGATGGATTTAACTACTTTAGCCTTAGCTCCCTAAACAATTACTTTTTCCATCCTAAACCACTCAGTGGACATTTTTTTCTGCTTTCAGAGTTAATTATACAGGGCTTTTTTACTAAACGATTGCCTGTATAGCACATTTGAGATGAAATTCGATTTTTTATTAATTTGTTAAGACATGCAAAACGGTCGCGCTAGCATAAAATTAGCATCGGTTTTACTTCCATCTAAAGTCATTCATATCTCCTAAACCACTCATTGGATATTTTTCCTGCTTTCAGAGTGTAATTATACAGGGCTTTTTTACTAAACGATTGCCTGTATAGCACATTTGAGATGAAATTCGATTTTTTATTAATTTTTTAAGACATGCAAAACGGTCGCGCTAGCATAAAATTAGCATCGGTTTTACTTCCATCTAAAGTCATTCATATCTCCTAAACCACTCATTGGATATTTTTCCTGCTTTCAGAGTGTAATTATACAGGGCTTTTTTACTAAACGATTGCCTGTATAGCACATTTGAGATGAAATTCGATTTTTTATTAATTTTTGAAGACGCAACCGGGTGGACCTAGCTGCGGTTTAGCTCTGTATATTTTGGAATTTATAGCTCCTAACCTAAACCACTTTCAATCAAAAGATTAATAAATTATATTCATGTCCTTACTTCTGAAGTCAATCCTGTATTCGTTCAGGTCGCTGTCGATGTAATCCTCCTTGACAAATGCTGTCAAATCACAGAGTTGGTCATGACGCTTCTGTTGGTGAAATCCTGCCTTTTCATCTGGACAAACCTCACACAAGCTCTGAAAGCTGGGTTTTTTTGGTGCAGGAAATCGATGTCCAGACAAACTGGAGTTCGAACAACCCCCGCACACACAAATATTAACCATTATGACCATTATTGGACCTTTTTCACTTCAATACAACTCAATACAAAACAACAACTTCCGACTATGACGCCCCCTCTACTTTCGTCACTGTCACGTGACTCCAAAACCGCGCGTTTTTTTTAGGCTCAGTTTTTTTCCCCCTGATTTGTGTCTGTAAGGCTATTGGTATTAATTTGGAAAGCAGGGAGGATTATCAAAATTACTTATTACCTCTAAATATTATGTTTCTGCCCAAAAAACTAACATGAAACATACACTTTAAGGAGTGAGTTGAATTGTCTCCCTCCTCCCTAGCAGGCTCCATTGTGAAAGGGGGAGACGATTCATCTGACTCCTTCATCTTTAAAAACTGTTAGGATAAGCTAAGTGCTTGGTGACTGTACAGTACTGTACATCTATTTATTTATTAAAAAAATAAAAAAATTGGTTTAAAAAAAAATAAATGTGCAGTACTGTACATCTATTTATTTATTAAAATTTTATTTTTTATGTGATCCTACTTACGAATTTTTGACTTACGAACGGCCCGTAGGTACGGAACTCGCTCGTAAGTCAAGGACTACCTGTATTTTGCTAACAGACACCATCAACATCAATAGCTCAGGCTTATTGTAGCAGGAGAGGATGAGGCTTGTTAAAATATGTAATTAACAGTAATTAAATATTTATTGGACGTACGTTTGGGCTGTACAGTAAAACTAGAATGGATGAGTTTCATTACAGAGGAGGCCCAGCTGTGCATCCTGATTAAAATAATCTGAACAGATCGTGTGTTCTTTACTTTAATGAACCGACAAGGCTGGGGAGCAACCAGATGTCCAATAAATCAGAGCAAACACCACCACCATATATTCTTAACACCTGAAAGGTTCAGTCTCTATTGAACTGCCAACACTGTGAAAAACCTGTTGCAAAAAGTAAACAAGGACCTGAAATAGTTCATATTGTGTCCAAATATTGAAACAACTCCGTCAACCTTCGTTGATTTGTAGTTTATTTTGACACAAAGTAGTTCCACTTCATTGTCAGTCCACTAAAGGAATGGTTCTTGTTTACAACATCTTGGTCTTTTTTTCAGTTTGTCATGTTTACTGTTCAACTAAACTACAGGTGGATCAGGCTGGTTCCTGCCATGTGTAAGCTTTATACACACTGAATTATTTATTATTATTATACATTTATACATAGCTATTCCTGTTTCTGGTGCATATTGATGTTACAGCCCCACATGACATGGGCATGGTTTCTACAGCATAATGGCTTTCTGCATTTCCAGGTGGGCAAGTTGCACAACAGTATTTATTGGCAAGGTGTGTGTACCTTTTTATTATATATTCAGTCTGGATATTTATGGAAAGTGTCTGCAGGAAAGACGATGAAACTTTGTTTGTCCCTGACCATGAAAGAGCTTCAAATGCAGTGCTGACCTTTTGTAAAGTGCAGCTTTAATTAATTTGAAGAGCAGCAGACGAGGATCATTGCTCTTTAACGGGCCAGTCATCTGCAGATTACCAGGTCAATGAAGGTTGTTCACGTTCTATTAGGGTGCTCTGATTGCAGTTTTTGTGCCGATCACCAATCTCTAAAAAGTCTGACCTGCTGATTCTGATTTTGGCCGATAGAGATTTTGTTTGATAAGCGACACTGTCAGATGTTATAAGTTCACATGCACCTTCAATTTTACAATCTTATTTCATTGAAAAACATACCCTTGAACAATATTATAGAAACAATACAAACTTGTTTAACTGGCCATGAGGTAGAGCTCATCAGCCGATTTCCAATTCCCGAAATTATGGAAATTGGGTCTGATAAACTGGCCAGCCGGTGCACCCCTGTGTTTTGTTTTTCTTAGCGCTTCGCTGTAGTGCTATTTCACATCATTCACCTAGATGAGGGCAGTGAGCTTTTTAAACACGCTTTGACAAATAACCCAAGAAGCTTGATATTTGAATGCAAACTCCATTTATTCAAGACTGTCAAACATGAATAAGAGTAGATCATCGTAATCCAATTAAAAAATAAGGAAAAACCTCCCAACCCCTAAAGTGAGCAACAAGGTTGTTTTTATTTGTTTATTTCTCCTTTAAGTTTAAACAAATCTCTTAATGAGTTTTAATAGAAAACTTTAGGTCAAAATGCCTAAGAACTTAATGAATGAGGCCATTTCAGTTTCTGTTCCTTAAATAGTTTTGATGGTGCAAAGTTCAGACAACTCCTGGCCCTGTAATGTGCCCAAATATAATTAAATGTCCTGCACCACCTGTGGGTGTGCCTCTGCATCTTATGTGATCCACGCCGCCTCCTGTGGGGAGGTGAGTGTACTCGGTGACTCCTACGCTCATGTTGGCTCCTCTGAAATGTCGTGTACTAGCTGACCTGTCTGAAGCTTGGACTCTTTGTCCGTGCTGCTCAGTGCTGGATGTTTTTTTGTTTGTGCGATCAGCACTGTGGGCTAAATTCCTTGAATTCAGCTCGTCATTGTAAACGACATCCGTTGGGATTCTCTGAGCAACTCAAATAACCAGTGTTNCATTTAATACTTTGAGAACTGTAGTGACGGTGCTGTGTTGTTTTCTGAATCCTGACTGGAATTGTGATAGATAAGCGACACTGTCAGATGTTATAAGTTCACATGCACCTTCAATTTTACAATCTTATTTCATTGAAAAACATACCCTTGAACAATATTATAGAAACAATACAAACTTGGTTTAACTGGCCATGAGGTAGAGCTCTGAAATATAAATGAAGTTTAGACAATTGTTTTTAAAACTACAAAAAATCGGGTTCTCGTGCAAGTATCAGCCGATTTCCAATTCCCGAAATTATGGAAATTGGGTCTGATAAACTGGCCAGCCGGTGCACCCCTGTGTTTTGTTTTTCTTAGCGCTTCGCTGTAGTGCTATTTCACATCATTCACCTAGATGAGGGCAGTGAGCTTTTTAAACACGCTTTGACAAATAACCCAAGAAGCTTGATATTTGAATGCAAACTCCATTTATTCAAGACTGTCAAACATGAATAAGAGTAGATCATCGTAATCCAATTAAAAAATAAGGAAAAACCTCCCAACCCCTAAAGTGAGCAACAAGGTTGTTTTTATTTATTTATTTCTCCTTTAAGTTTAAACAAATCTCTTAATGAGTTTTAATAGAAAACTTTAGGTCAAAATGCCTAAGAACTTAATGAATGAGGCCATTTCAGTTTCTGTTCCTTAAATAGTTTTGATGGTGCAAAGTTCAGACAACTCCTGGCCCTGTAATGTGCCCAAATATAATTAAATGTCCTGCACCACCTGTGGGTGTGCCTCTGCATCTTATGTGATCCACGCCGCCTCCTGTGGGGAGGTGAGTGTACTCGGTGACTCCTACGCTCATGTTGGCTCCTCTGAAATGTCGTGTACTAGCTGACCTGTCTGAAGCTTGGACTCTTTGTCCGTGCTGCTCAGTGCTGGATGTTTTTTTGTTTGTGCGATCAGCACTGTGGGCTAAATTCCTTGAATTCAGCTCGTCATTGTAAACGACATCCGTTGGGATTCTCTGAGCAACTCAAATAACCAGTGTTGTTTTTTAATATGCGGCTAACTGAACGAAGAGAATTAAATTAGAGGGTAAAAGTTTCTTGAGAGTACATCCAGCTGTGAGCTATGTGCTGCCAGTTTCTGTCTGTTACTTTGTGGTTTTGTTTAGCTAAAAGAATCTGCATGCAGCACGTTCAACACTTCATCGTTCACTGACGGAGGACTTACAGTACCCATGCTCCTCTTTAGATTGTTCCTCTTCACTAGACTGGGTTACACATACCTGACTTGCTGGTAATTGCAGTGTATATAACCTTAATACTTATCCAACACGGCCTCATGCATTAATGTTTCTTCAGCTCTAAGCATGGCTTAATAAAAACATAAAAAATAAAAAAACTCTTAATTAGTAATGGCGCAGTAGGATCATCTAAATAATCGGGCTCTCGCACTCTTGACCCTTTTCCAGGAACTGACTCTTTGTGCTTCAGGGAGACGGTTGTTCACCAAGCAGGAAGTCTCTCCCTGTTTTTAATTGTCACAACGCTCCATGTTCATCTAAACAGACTGAGCCACAACTCAAGATCTCTCAGCCCCTTTGCTCCTCCGTTCCTGTCGCTCAGCAGGAGATTTTGGACTTGGAAAATGAAGCCCACTACATGTGCTCCGGACCCCTTCCCTCCACCCTGGTTAAGACTACGGTAGTTTTTACCATCAGTCTATAAATCACCAATCAATATGTCTCTACAGTCTGGTTCTTTTCCAGCATCACTGAGTGAAAACTGCCTTAATCAAACCTCCTGAAAAAACCCACCGTTGACCCAGAAACTCTTAACAAACTACTACAGACCCGTAGTTAATCTCTCCTCTTGAAGGGTCTGGAGAACGTTGTTGCTGCTCTGCTTTGGTAGGCAGGGTGCTCAGTTCTGTTGACGGGTGGGGACCCTCCTTGGATAATGGTAGGGAAAACACTGCTTCCTCTTGGTCGTCATCAGCCGCCATAAAATCCTTCCACTGCTATGCTGATGACACTGAACTTTACATGAAAACGGACCGTCACCCATCTGCTTCATCCTTAACGCCACCCATCACCTCCCTCCACACTCGCTGTCTGTCTGGAGGAGATGAGTCATGGATGAAGGAAAACTTTCTCCAACTGAACAGCACCAAAACTGAGGCCATGCTGGTAGGCACATCAGCTCCAGTCATCATCTCCCATAACAGTTTCTGGTCAGGAGGACACTACTCTCCTTGTTGTTGTTGGTTTGACCCTCACTTTGACTTCCATGTTGCAGTACCTCCTCTTCCATGTTGCAGTACCTCCTCTTCCATGTTGCAGTACCTCCTCTTCCATGTTGCAGTACCTCCTCTTCCATGTTGCAGTACCTCCTCTTCCATGTTGCAGTACCTCCTCTTCCATGTTGCAGTACCTCCTCTTCCATGTTGCAGTACCTCCTCTTCCATGTTGCAGTACCTCCTCTTCCATGTTGCAGTACCTCCTCTTCCATGTTGCAGTACCTCCTCTTCCTCAAGTAGCTGCTCATTCCACACATCAGAACTTGTTCTCTCCATTCCAACAACTCATCCATCTTTAAATTCCCAGATCTAATCTTTTGCTCCTCAGTGGGGTTCTCTTTCAGATCACCTGAAGGAACTGCAGGCTCCTTCAAAAAAGGATTAAACTTTGTTTTATGGCCCTGATTTTAGTATTTTTATTTATTAATCCAGTTTTTAAGACTCTTGAAATGTAGCACTTTGAGATTTACAAAGGTAAAGTGCCCTATAAATGGAGTTGGTTATATTTGTAAGACAAAAGCTGCTGTGTAAAGCCAGGATCTCTCTGCTGCATCTGTGCTTGATAATGGTGAGGAAAATGAGCAGGTTTCAGCTGCCGCCTCATTGAGATCTGAGCATGTACAAGTATGACCAGCGAGTCGTGCCTCCATTTAGAACATTTAGGAAAATCACGGCCTATTTCCATGTGTGTGTGGTTTTGGAACTGTGTTGAGCCGTGCACATTGTTTTGTTGCCCGTTTACACCCAGTGATGTTGTCTCGGGCTGCTTTGCACTCACCTTGGCAGCTGCCCACATGTTTTCATCTACTGGAGTGCACTTAAAAAAAAAAGTTGGGCTAGTTTAAGATTCGGCATTTAAAACAAAAAAAGTTCACATGTTGTAACAGAAAATGATCTTCGTCTATAGCAGAGCCTCAGACACATACCTTCCATGCACTAGGGACAAAGCCTGATGTGAAAAACAGCTGAAAGAGCTGTGCTGCCACATGACCTGACGGGACTGCACACTCCTTCAGCACTCTCCCTTGAGCCCATCAGGACCAGAGGCTCTTTGGATGTGTCTTGGACGGGCTTGAAATAACCCTGTTCTCCTATCTTCACTGGATTAGGGTCAGGACTTACTAACACCCACTGTTAAAAGTGACGGGGATAAAAATATTAATGTTGTGCGAGTGGGTTTGTCTGTAGCTTTTCTAGAATAACTCAAATCAGTGGACAGATTTGATATGAAATTCTCCAAGTAATAATTGGATGTAAATCTACTAGGGGTGTGAATTTCTGTGTCTGGAGAATCGATTAGATTCCGATTTTTGATGTACCCATTCAATTAAAAATTGATTTTCGATTCAAAATCGATTTTCATTCCAAGATCGATTTTTTTTTTTTTGATTCAGGATCGATTTTCGATCCAGGATCAATTTTCGATTGAAATCATGAAACGATTAAACAATAATGTAAACAAATAAATCATTTATTTAAAACAATAATGTACGGTATGCTTGTAGCAAACATTAACAATATCAAATAATACAGTATAAATTCAGCAGTCTGAATTGTGATCAGATGGTATATGAATAGAATGCAGCAGCTTTAATCGGGTCCTGGAGGTCACTGGTGCCGATATCCAGCAGTCACTGTGCGAGAGGCAGGGGACACCCTGGACAAATAATTCAAAATACAAACGTAAACAAAGATTTCAGCATAAACATTTAACTCAAAATAAAATAGACTTCAAAATCATATTGCATTCATCCACGTTTCAAATGTGTATGGATGGATTTTGTTTAAAAGATTTGTTTGGTAAATCTTTTAAACAACAGCCATCTATCCATCATCTTTACCCGCTTTATCCTCATCGGGTCCTGGAGGTCACTGGTTCAGGTCAGATTTCTTCTTCTTTCTGCCACCTTTTATTTTATGTATTCTTTCATATACTATGAGATATGGTTTTATTTTCTTTATCTTTTGGGTTTTAATGTAAAAAAAAAAAAAATAGATTTTGGGGCTTTTCGAATCGATTCTGAATCGCGAGGACTAATCTTGATTTTTAATTTTTTTTTTCCTGCACCCCTAAAATCTACCTCGACTAATATTTAGTCATCCCAATTTAAGATGGCCAGCACAGCCCATCATACATCAGACTTAAAAATGGCTTCAACTCCATCTCTAAAGGTTTTAAGCTACATTTGGTGTGGTAGTTGTTGTGAATTCTGTACTCCAAGCAATAATGGTAAATGGAAAAATGGGTTTGTAATCTTAATCATACTTTTCTAGCACCTTTCTATATAATCAAGATACTCAAAGAGCTTTACTACACAATCTGTGCCCTGTCACATTCATACACTGATGGTACACATCGGCAGTAGCGAAGGGTTCAGTGTCTTGCCCAGCGACACTTCATCAGACTGCTGGTAGAATCGAATTCCCAAC
>JBBPBX010038949.1:14690-30137 GCA_038048925.1 Garcialebias charrua
TTGGATGTAACTGGGACCCTGATGTAACTGGGACCCTGTGTACACAATGTCATTCTACCACATGTACAGTATTACGTGATGAGAATGACGATAAAGAACCTGGACTTGATGCTGAGTATGACTCAAGGATCAAAGATTTCAAGCACTAAACATTATGTTTTGGGCTGCTTTTTCTGCAGAGGATATAAAACAACTTCACTGCATTGAGGGGCCAATAACAGGGCAATATATTGTAAAATCTTTGACAGGAACCTTGTCCCTCAGACAGAAAACTGAAGAGGGGTCTTCTAAAATAACTGCACAAAACGTGCCATTAATAAAGGAGTAGCTACAAAAAGGCTCATTAAGGTCATGTAATGACCTCAATCCAATGGAGGACACACACCCATGTGACTGTTGTCCATGTGATGGCTTGCTCACCCTCCATCTCATTTCCCCCAACTAGGAGCGGCAAAACATTGAACATGGCTGCCACTAGTCATAGGACCGGGAGAGTAATAGAACAGTATCATTATAAATTAAAGACTACATATTTCATCAGGGGTACTTTCTATCTACTAAAGGATGTGCAGACTTGTTTTAAGAAATAATTGATCAACCCAAATGGTTAATGTTTTATCATCTTTGTCAGTCCGTGAAAGGTGGGCACACTTACTGGTTTGGAAGAAAACAAACAGACTTAATTAAAAATAATGGATATTTATTAAAGAAGTCTTGTGACAGAAAAAGTAAAAACATACATGTTCAAACATACAAACAGTCCTCCTGCTAGAAATAATTGTCAGTTAAATCTGCCACAGTACTGACTGCACACAAGTTTCCTGCTAAGATTTAAAAGTGTCTGTTTAATCTCGCCACAGTAAAACTTAAAATACACACAATCTCAAAACATTGACGTGTAACAAGTTACAGTATTTTCTCACCTTTGACACTTTGAACAGGGGAGCCGCTCTGTTCTCGGCGAGAGAAAAGTCATCAATGCGCACACCGGGCGTTGATCAAACCCACGGTTGACTCCAAATTGTTTATCCGAGCGCTTCTCTATTTATACCGTTGTGAGCATTCACTCCCATCAAATATGTTTTCAATCAAACTTTGTTTTTCAAGATAGTACCAGGCACTGCAAAAAAGCTTTCTGTTTCATCTATCAGCCACAATGTCAGCCTGCCCTTAATTGCTGAGCTGTGCTCATCAACATTTTTACACATCTTACAAACTTGGCTATGAGATGCATGGAAACATATTATTTGCCTAACTCCCTTTCAGAAGAACTGCCAAGGTTGAAGTGAGATGGGTGATATGCATTCATTCCATCAAAGACCAGTTTTTCGAGAAGGATGGGACCCCTTATCATTCAAAGAAACTCTGGACCTTTGAAGCAAAGCCACACGAAACCCCCCACTTCAAGACTTTAATGAAACATCTTGACACATTTTCCTCAAAAGTGTTGAATTAAGCATTAACTCTTAACATAAAAATTGATAAACATTTAGTCAGAAAATCATTAATAAAAACTCTTAATTCAAGACTACAGACCAGAACTGTTGTTTGTTTACTGATGGTTATATAAACTTGTTTCTGGGCTGGGAAGAGTCACAAAGCAAAGCCTGGAAGCGTTTAAAATCCTGACTGTCTGGTTGGACGTACCGGTAAGTGGGATTACGAGAACTCAAGCAGACAATCTGAAACACAAGCTTCTACAAACAATTATACAGGTAGTCCTCGACTTACGACGCCCCCAACTTACGACGTTTCGGCCTTACGAACGCATCTCATTAAAAAAATAAAAAAAAGTTTTTTTTAAATAAAAATAATAAATAAATAAATGTACAGTACTGTACAGTTACCAAGCACTTAGCCTATCCTAACACAGTTAAGGAGTGAGTTGAATTGTCTCCCTAGCAGGCTCCATTCACATAAAGGGAGCTAGCTCCCTTTATGTGAAAGGGAGACAATTCAACTCACTCCTTCATCTTTAAAAACTGTGTTAGGATAGGCTAAGTGCTTGGTAACTGTACATCTATTTATTTAAAAAAAATATATATATATATACCGGTACCGGTATATTTTTGTTTTTTTGTATGTGATCCGACTTACGAATTTTCGACTTACGAACGGCCCGTAGGTGCGGAACTCGTTCGTAAGTCGGGGACTACCTGTACTGTATTTGTTTTTTGTTTTTTTTCCTCTTTGATGTTTTTTTTCTTTCCTGGATTGTTAGTTGATATTTAGTCTTTTTGTTAAAATGAAACCACCATTAAAAATTTGAAAATTCTCATAATTTTGTTGGTTGGTAAACTTGCATCTAACCTGAGAATTATCATAATTGTGGTATAGCTACGGTATGTGACTTTATAAAATAAATTATACAAATAGTTGACTGGATTGATCTGTTTCAGTCATTTTCAAAATCACCTATTCATGTGAGCTGCACATAATGAAACCACATTCACAAACTTTGTTGCCCAAGTAAAACAAAAATGTACAACAGTGATGATACTGAGGTTAAACTAATGAGCACTACATGGGCTGAAAACTAATGAGCACTACATGGGCTGAAAAATGACCTAAAATATAGGTTAAAGCATTTGTTTATTTCCCAGACACTCTTCCTTATTTACAAATTCTTAAAATTACCGGTATGTATTGTTTTTTGAAAGAAAAAGAAAAAAAGTTACACACTACATTACACAGCCATTATTTATTCAGATATGCTAATAAACTCAAAAAAGGCGTTCAATACAGAACAACTGGACTTTATTTGTAGCAACAAGACGTTTCGCTTCTCATCCGAGGAGCTTTAATATGAGAAGCGAAACGTCTTGTTGCTACAAATAAAGTCCAGTTGTTCTGTATTGAACGCCTTTTTTGATGTTATCATGTCCTGGACGACTGAGAATCTTCACCAGCATATGCTAATAAACAAAACCGTATACCACAAAATGTATGTCTCACCTTAAAGAAATTAAATCTATGCAAAGATTTAGAAGTTTTCAAATAATTATCAGAATAATTCCAAAGATGATGTTAATAATAATTGTTTTAAGTCAAACATGTATTTTATAATTAGTTCTGATTTTTGTCTTTTTGAACAGTTTTCTCTTAGTCTGTATATTTATTTTCTAACTTAAACATCTCAACACAGTGTGTTGTTTTAAACCTTAAACATTTAGCAACATGAAGGTTGAACTAAGCTTAAAGCTGCACTATGTAACTTTGTAGTGCAGTCTGTAACTTTTCTAACAATATACTTTTAACATATTTCTTCACTCTGTCACTATCTACTGACAGACTGATGTTAGACAAAGTAATCTCTGAAAAAAACTATAGTCCCCTTGCTTCTCTATCAGCATTTATAAAAACACTAAAAACACAGAGTGACCCGCCGTTAACCAGCCAATAAAAACAGAGTTTGTAACCAGCCAATAAAAACAGAGCTTGAATTTGAATTTCAGCAGAGCAAGGTGGAGCAGAGCCATATATGGCTCTGAGGGGGAGGGATCAGAATGCTTTGCCTGTTGAAAATATTTCTAAGTTCTGCGCTCTACAGAAAGTTACACATAGCACCTTTAAGGCTTTTATAATGTATACACTACATTGCCAAAAGTATTTGCTCACCCATCCAAAGGATCAGAATCGGGTGTTCCCATCACTTCCATGGCCACAGGTGTATAAAATGAAGCACCTAGGCATGCAGACTGTTATTACAAACATTTGTGAAATAATGTGTTGCTCTCTGGAGCTCAGTGAATTCCATCGTGGAGCTGATAGGATGTCAGCTGCAACAAATCCAGTCGTGAAATGTCCTCGCTCTTAAATATTCCACTGTCAGCTGTATTATAAGGAAAAGGCAGAGTTTGGGAATGACATCAACTCACCCACGAAGTGGTAGTCCTCGTAAACTGACGGAGCGGGGTCAGCGGACACTGAAGCACATAGTGTGAAGAGGTCGCCAACTTTCTGCAGAGTCAGTCACTATAGACCTCCAAACTTCATGTGGCTTTCAGATTAGCTCAAGAACAGGTTCATGGAATGGGTTTCCATGGTCGAGCAGCTGCATCCAGGCCATACATCACCAAGTTCAATGCAAAGTGTTGGATGCAGTGGTGTCAAGTACACCACCACTGGACTCTAGAGCAGTGGAGGTGTGTTCTCTGGAGTGATGAATCGCACTTCTCCATCTGGCAATCTGATGGACGAGTCTGGGTTTGGCGATTGCCAGGAGAACTGTACTTGTTTGACTGTATTGTGCCGAGTGTAAAGTTTGTTGGAGGGGGGGTTAAGGTGTGGGGTTGCTTTTTCAGGAGCTGGGCTTGGCCCCTTAGTTCCAGTGAAAAGAACTCTTGACTGTTTCAGCATACCCAGAGCCATATAAAGTGAGAGTTGCGACACTTCCATAGAGTTCCATTGTAAGAATGGAATGCGGAAGTCACGTGGGTCATGGAGGGGGCGATTTGTTCCATGACTCTGGTTACAGTCCGACGCTGCCTGCAGTAGCGCTCCGTCGCCGCCAGAGGGCGCAGCTCCACAAGGTTTCCATAGCCGTAGTTTGGAACGAATGACCGCCTGTCGGCGAGTTCAAAGAGTGTCGGAACTCTCACTTTATATGGCTCTGAGCATACCAAGACATTTTGGACCATTCCATGCTCCCAACTTTGTGGGAACAGTTTGGAGCTGGTCCCTTCCTCTTCCAACATGACTGTGCACCAGTGCACAAAGCAAGCTCCATAAAGACATGGATGGCAGAGTCTGGTGTGGATGAACTTGACTGGCTTGCACAGAGTCCTGACCTCAACCCGATACAACACCTTTGGGATGAATTAAAGCGGAGACTGAGAGCCAGGCTTTCTCATCCAGCATCAGTATGTGACCTCACAAATGTGCTTCTGGAAGAATGATCAAAAATCTCCATAAACACTCCTAAACCTTGTGGACAGCCTTCCCAGAAGAGTTGAAGCTGTTCTAGCTGCAAAGGGTGGACCAAGGTCATTTTGAACCTTATGGATTAGGAATGGGATGTCACTCAAGCTCATATGTTAGTCAAGGCAGGTGAGCTACGGTAATACTTTTGGCAATATAGTGTAGTTTATATATAGCGTTGATAATTTATAACAATTTATAATAGTCGTCTTTTTTTCCTGTGATGTTGTTGAATGAGAATTGCTTTCTGATGTAATTAAAACCCTGTTCAGACATTATTCTGTGGAGAAAGAAACATATTTGTCCCAGTAACTATTTAATGTTGTGTGCAGGCCAGAGGGAAAAGACTACACTGTCCACCGGCTGGTTCTGGGGACCCACACATCAGATGAGCAGAACCACCTTGTGATTGCCAGTGTCCAGGTACCAAACGATGACGCCCAGTTTGATGCCTCGCACTACGACAGTGAAAAAGGAGGTTAGTACAGAGTAATCCTGCAGTTTTATTACTGTATAATTCAGTTTTTTTTTTTTTTTTTTTTACACTGAAATCTTGAAAGTGAGTGAAATTATTCACTAGGTCTGTTTTTGAGCCATGGTTTTTAGGTGGTAATTATAACAGCAGGAAGTCTTTTTTTGTTCAAGCCATAAATATGGAGCAGTTGTGAAAAGATGTTATTTGTTACTTTAGGCTAAAAAATGACAATTTTTTAATAAGCAGACCTATATCAAGTAGGCATTGTACTTGACACCGTTTCATATTCAGCCATAACTCCTCGTTTGTGATTGAAGCTGCTCATTTAAGTCGTGTACAGTTTTTATACTGAAACTTTCTTTGTTTCTTCCAGCAGGTATGTTGTTCAGCTGCACTGCTGTGTGTAGGTGTTCTGCTTCCATGGTTTTATGCAACAAGTAGGATTAGTATTTTAGCATGGACACTGAAGGTAAAAGTACACGTCTAAAATTCAGTAGAAAATTTAGCAAATATCTACAATCCTTAATGAGGTGGTGTTGTCTGGAGCCAAGGTTCCACATTTTTTTGATGAAAATAAAAATAACACATCTTAATAAATGGTCTATGCAACTGTACAGGTAGTCCCCGATTTACGAGCGAGATCCGTTACAACGAGGCGCTCGTAAACCGGAAATCTCGTAATTTGGAACGGCCGCCACGCTTCTCGTAAGTCCGGAAATTCGCTCGTAAATTGGAACGGTTTTGCTAGCGCGACTACAAACACTCGTTTTTCATCGAAAAACTGCTTATGAGTGCATAAAAATGATCGGAAACGTGTGTCCACATGTTTAGCTAACGAACTGTGGTGAAAAAACACAGGAAAACTCAGTATTTTTTGCGTTTTTTCCAATAATTCGCCAGCTCGTAAGTCTGGAACCTCGTAGATCAGAGCGCTCGTAAATCGGGGACTACCTGTACACTGTTCACTATCCACAATGGCCTTCTCTGTCTTGTCAGAATTTGGTGGATTTGGTTCAGTGAGTGGAAAAATAGAGATTGAGATCAAAATCAACCATGAAGGAGAAGTGAACCGAGCACGCTACATGCCCCAGAATCCCTGCATAATAGCCACAAAGACCCCCACATCTGATGTTCTGGTATTCGACTACACGAAGCACCCGTCAAAGCCAGGTGGGGTCATGTAGAGAGTACATTTATTGTAGGGATTCAAACGACTGAATAAATGAATAAATTCAGTACAATTTTGTGCATTTCAGACCCCAGTGGAGAGTGTAATCCTGACTTGAGGCTAAAAGGCCATCAGAAAGAAGGGTATGGCCTTTCCTGGAACCCAAACCTCCATGGCAACCTGCTCAGCGCCTCTGATGACCATGTAGGTGACTGGCTCTAACAACAGGCCTTTTCTTTGTCAGTGCAGCTTTCCAGAAGGGATGGGTCAAAGTTTTGTTCTCACTAAGTGAATTTTTAAAACAAACCAGCATTTCTGTAGTATTCTTAAACTATAAACGCTCTTTTTTTTTTGGTCAACGTATGGGGTTTTACATCACCCCTGATGCAGTGATTATAGTGTGTGTTGTACATATATGTTCAATTAAAAAGTACAATGCAAGTTATTTATTTATTATCACAGTTGGCAAGTATTGCACCTGACCCCTTTGGCCCCTCCCACAGGTGGTGAGGGGTCGGGTGCAGTGTGTGATGGGTGGTGGCCGAGGGCGGGGACCCTGGCGGTCTGATCCTCGGCTACAGAAGCTGGCTATTGGGATGTGGAATGTCACCTTTCTGGTGGGGAAGGAGCCTGAGCTAGTGTGTGAGGTTGAGAAGTTCCGGCTAGAAATAGTTGGACTCACCTCAACGCATGGCTCTGGCTCTGGAACCAGTTTCCTTGAGAGGGGTTGGACACTCTTCCACTCTGGAGTTGCCCCTGGTGAGAGGCGCCGAGCAGGAGTGGGCATACTTGTTGCCCCCCATCTTGGTGCCTGTACGTTGGGGTTCACCCCGGTGAACGAGAGGGTAGCCTCCCTTCGCCTACGTGTGGGGGGACGGGCTCTGACTGTTGTTTGTGCCTATGCGCCAAACGGCAGCGCAGATTACCCACCCTTTTTGGAGTCCTTGGAGGGGGTATTGGAGAGTGCACCTCCTGGGGACTCCCTTGTTCTACTGGGGGACTTCAACGCTCACGTGGGCAATGACAGTGAGACCTGGAGGGGTGTGGTTGGGAGGAACGGCCCCCCTGATCTGAACCCGAGTGGTGTTCTGTTGTTGGACTTCTGTGCTCGTCATGGATTGTCCATAACGAACACCATGTTCAGGCATAAGGGTGTCCATATGTGCTCTTGGCACCAGGACACCCTAGGTCGCAGTTCGATGATCGACTTTGTTGTCGTCTCATCTGATCTGCGGCCGCATGTCTTGGACACTCGGGTGAAGAGAGGGGCGGAGCTGTCAACTGACCACTACCTGGTGGTGAGTTGGCTCCGATGGTGGGGGAGGATGCCGGTCAGACCTGGCAGACCCAAACGTATTGTGAGGGTCTGCTGGGAACGTCTGGCAGAGTCTCCCGTAAGACGGAGCTTTAACTCCCACCTCCGGGAGAGCTTTGAACACGTTCCGAGGGAGGCGGGGGACATTGAGTCCGAGTGGGCCATGTTCCGCGCCTCTATTGTCGAGGCAGCTTATCGGAGCTGTGGCTGCAAGGTTGTTGGTAAGGCTGGGCGATATGGACCAAAATTCATATCTCAATATTTTTATGATATATTGCGATCTAAGATATATATCTCGATATAATTTTCTTTCCATAAAAGAATAACAAAAATATATTTCTGAGTCAAAGCTTTGTCCCAGTTGTCACACAGCAACATTTAGCGTATTCGTCGTTGGAAAATACGCTCCTGTGTATAATACGCTTTGTCCAATTATTGTCAATAAACCAGAAAAAAAACGTACATAATATGCTTCGGTGTTTAATACGCATCTATTATGCATCACCGCGACGCGTCAGCGCCTCGTTTGCCCTGCTTAAAATGGCGGCGACTGAAGCGGGCGAGCACCGAAGGAATTTACAACAAAACACAGTAAAAACTATTATTTCTTTGTGAGAAAAAATACATTTCTTAGCTGGCTTTATAGCAAACGGGCTCTTGAGCTTAAAGGGGACCACAGATGCAAAATTCACTTTTTAATGTTTTTTTTACTCAACTTTGGGTATTTACTTCATAAAAAAACAGTCCTTGTGCCAAAAAAATGCACCCAGTGGTTTATTTACTCTAAGTAGATTTATTTATTTTTGATAAATACACCTGGATTCACACTTCCTGCAGTTATTGACGTCACAAGCCGTAGCCAATCACCTCAAACCTGAGTCCAGCCCCTCACCTAGCAACCCCTGGTTAGGCTCAACCCACTTCTGTATTAAACACATGACTGTTGTTTTTCATGATTTCATCTCATCTTTTGTTTATATGTTCTTAATTTCATGTGTACAGCACTTTGTTGCAGCTGTGGTTTTTTTAAATGGCTTTATAAATAAAGTATAATTGTTATTTTTATGTTTTAGTTCAATTTTTAGTGTATTTGCGATCGCTCCCAACGCGCAGCCGGCAAAAATTAAACGAGCGGACCCCCGGCGTAGGGACCGGTTGCGACGGGACCCTCTTCTGGCGCGATGGAGCGGAGCTTCAACTGTACAGCCTCATTTCAGCCTCGCAGCAGGCTCGCAGCAGTGAGGACCTTCTCCTTACGGATTAATTTACGGGAGACACTTGGTGAACTTTGTGTGTGTCTTGACTGGAACAGCGATAACTCCCAAAATCTCCGCGTGCAACGAGCGGAGCTGGCGAAAACCGGAAGAGGAACAAGCTAACATTAGCTTCGGATTCGGGTGGTCTAATGCTAAAAGGAGCAGCAAACTGCGGCGCGCTCAGACGGGTTTCGGTAAGTTATCTTAAGCTAACACTAACAGTAAGTCAAATGAGTAATAAAAAAAGAGCTAATTTTAAAACAACAACACATTACAGATACTGGCTGTTACAGAGGGCGTAAACAGATCGTTGAAGGGCGTGGACTTCAAGAAACCGGTCGTTCAAAACGAAAGTTAAAAATGGCAGAATTAAAAAGGGTATAATTAATTATCTAAGAATTATTTTGTGTATTAAAATGAATTAATATTGTCAAGATAGCACACAGACATAACATAAAATTTTTAAATACCTATATGTGGTCTCCTTTAACAAAACTAACGAAATGTTCAAATCAGCTGGATTTTAAAAAGTAGTTCGCCGATTACAGTATTTGTATGCAGGCGGGTCGGACCGGATGCTTTCTTTCTTTGAATTTAGCTAAATAAACGCTTAAAAAATATATTTCTTAGCTGACTTTATAGCAAACGGGCTCCTGAGCTTAACAAAACTAACGAAATGTTCAAATCAGCTGGATTTTAAAAAGTAGTTCGCCGATTATTTTTATGCAGGCGGGTCGGACCGGACGCTTTCTTTCTTTAAATTTAGCTAAATAAACGCTTAAAAATATATTTCTTAGCTGACTTCATAGCAAACGGGCTCCTGAGCTTAACAAATCTAACGAAATGTTCAAATCAGCTGGATTTAAAAATCCGCGGTGTGGTTTATGAGTTACCTTGCTAACAAAAACGGCTAACCTCACAGCTAAATGCAGCTACATCCAGAGCAGGGCGCGGGCAGCGACAGAGTCAGTCCGACCAGAGGAGGCTTTTTTCGGACACATGAGCTAGAAACGGTCTGGAAGTGTCTTCCTAGCGGACAAAAGTGGTACTGCACCATTTTTTGCCCAAAATGAAAAACAGCAATATCGGAGCGAAAAATGGGTCTAAAAATATGGGGGAAAAATCCATAGATAATACGCTTCGGTGTTTAATATGCAGGACATTCAAATGAGTAAAAAAAATGCGTATTATACACAGACGAATACGGTAATAACAAACAGCTGTAACTCTACAACATAAATGTCTAAAAAATAAACTACTTTATTTTTTAGACATTTATTTACACATATTAAATAATAATCCTCTTCAGCTGAGGACGGCTGTGGCTGAGAGGCTAGCGCAGTCTCCTCCAATGGGAGAGCTAGGGGTTTGATTCCATCAGCAGTCACATGCTGAAGTGTTCCTGGGCAAGACACTGAAACCTCCATTACCTCTGATGTGTGTCCCATCAGTGTATGAATGTGATAAAGTACTGATTATTTTTTGTACCTATCTAGTAGAGTGCTGTATGAATGGGTAAATGACAAAGGTGGGCGCATGACCGCTAGGTAGCGCTAATGCACTAATCCGCTTACAGCGGACCTAACGTTTTTGTCAGCGTAACAACGGTTTGACTAATTTTCATAATTCATGAGCGGATTTGTGCTTTCTAAGATTAAAATTCAGCACCGCTAATAGCAATATATTTGAAAGACTTCATTTTCTTGAACAACTGAGGGTTTAGCTGTAAATGTTTCACAACATGGATGATCTATCCAACAGCGCCCCTCGCATACAACCAGAAGTAATGAGAGGATATAGCCTTCCTGCCAGTCTCTTTCAGTCATGGTTCTGATCCCACAATGCTTTGTGTCTGCTTACATACCAGGAAGACAATGGTTACAACTCCTATCCCAGCAAAAACAGTTAGCGTTTGTAATCCAGAGACTAAAATTTTGTATGTATTGATTTATTTTACTTTAAAATAGGAGCTCCTTTTAAAAAAGAAAGAAGAAGTTTAAACGCTGGAGCTCTATCCACCTCTTTTTCCAAAAGCTCACGGGGGCAGCCATGACAGTCCTGTCCCGCCCCCTCCCGGGAGCTTCAGGTTGAGTCTACGCTGGTGCAATCGACCGTAGAACCGGGGACTCCGTAGACAGCCAATCAACGAGGATCAGCTTCCTTGAAGCTAATTGGCTGTCTACGGTCCCCGGTTCTACGGTCTATTGCACTATGCTGGTGAAGACAGTTTGCGACACGCTTTGTACTCGCCGACAGGCGGTCACGTGGTTCCCGCAGCTGTAGTTACAAGCAGCAGCTCGTTGCTGCCAGTCAGTTTGAGCAGAGACTGACGCAACAGAACACAAAAATCAACTTTTCTTACTTTGTCCGGCGTCTTTCAGTAATTATTGAGCAGTAACAAACTTATTACTTAACTGATTATTGATTATTTCACTGACTGTGTTTTATTAAAGCATTTTTAGACGTGGCAGATGCTTTTATCATTACAGTGAAACAAGACTGTAAACACATTTGTTAGAAGAAATGGAAAAAAATGTCTATGCAATACAATGATCAATATAGCCATGTCAACAGTGTTTTATAATGTTACACATGTAAAAAAAAGTAACACTTATTATAAAGCACTTTGAGATTTTTATTGATGAAAAGTGCATTATAAATTGAATTCATTATTATTATTATGTGCATGAGAATTCTCCACCTTGCCTCCATGCCAGCAGTATCTGCTCCAGCTTTCCTTAGACTGGGATGAAGTCTTCATTTCTGCACAATGCACATTATATAATTTTGCTCTATTTGTGTATTTTTTAGCCACCAAGTACCTGGATAACAGATTTAATTGTTCTTGTAGCCTGACTATTTCGGTCCTGTGTATGTCCTGTACATATTGCAGTTCTGACAATAAAGTTGACTTTGACTACTGTAAAATGGTAATTCACTGATTAAAATGTTAATTTAAATGAAACCGTTTCTAGTTATAATCATAACAGATGACAAAATAACTGTTAATTGTGCAAAAATAAATTACAAAACAATTATGAAAAATGTAAAACAAGCTTTAATGAAGTACATTTAATACTATTGTTTATTAATTACATCATGTCAAGTCAGCAGGAGCAACATTCCAATAATCACAACACAAACCGAGTTCTGCAAGTTTAATGTGCACAAACATTTTCAATCAGGGCTCAAAATATTTATAGAAAGAAATGCCTCTGAAAATTGCACCAAATCTCACAAAAAAACTCTTCAGCCAAGTAATTTTAAGGTGGAGGAGGAGCAGCCACGTCCCTCCAACCTGACAACAGCCTGGTTTCATCATCATGTACCCAGAATGCATCGCTTCAGTTTTCCAATAAACAGTTTTAAAATTACTTTATTCATTCATTCATTCAACCTTTATTTATACAGGCTAGCCTCGTTGAGTCACGGGGACTCATTTACAAGAGGGACCTGTCTCACTCACACCAAACAACCATCCACTCTCACACTCACACCTAGGGTCAATTTAGAGTCACCATTTGGTCTGTGGGAGGAAACCGGAGTACCCGGAGGAAACGCATGCACTGGGAGAACATGCAAACCCCACCCAGAAAAGCCCCGGACCGGGATTTGAACCGGCAACCTTCTCGCTGAGAGGCAGCATTCTTCTTATTCATTCTTATTGATTCTTCTTTAATGAAAAATCTCCAAAAAACAAAAGAAAAAGACAAAGGAGCAGCCGAAATAGCAATCCACACATTAAACAACTTTTAAAATTTTGGACCCTGAGTGAAAGGTATATTTTAATAGATGACACCCCGAGCAAATTGCCGTTTAGAGGTAGGATAAGGTGTATAACAGTTTATACACCTGTAGTTGGCAGTGTGGTGCAAATTTTGCATAACGCTGCCGGCTACAAATTGTTGAATATAAATAGCGGATTAGATTAGCTTCCCCTAATTTTCATAAGGCATTTGTGCTTTTGAAATTGTGGACCTAAAAAAATTAATAAGCGTTTTAGAAATTGTGGAACTAACTTTTTGATTAGCGTTGCCCACCATTGGTAAATGAGGACACAGATTGTGTTGTAAAGAGCTTTGAGTGTCTTGATAAGATAGAAATGTGCTTTCACGTTAGTCTGTGTGTTTGAACTGCAGTAAAGTGATCCTCCACTCAGAACCGTGAACTGAGTGTTTTTTACAGCCTGCTTCCTTAAAACAAACCACGGGTCCGAGCTCATTTAGTCATGCTGAACTTTATGAGAGGAGCAGAGAGAGGTGGAGACATTAATAAATCAGCAGTTTATCATATCGCTAAAGACACGGTCAGTGGAAGACGGCTAAAGTGTTAGCCATCTTGTTAGCCGCTAAGGACCGTATCTTTAGCGATATGATAAACTGCTGATTCATTAATGTCTCCACCTCTCTCTGCAGACCTGTGGTTTGTTTAATGAAGCAGCAGGCTGTAAAAACACTCGGTTCTGCCGTTTCACGGTTCATGCTCCACTCCGCTGTTTAAATGGTGAAAAAGATTCGTAGTTCCGACCATTCGTCGGGATTATTTTCAGCATAGTCTACAAAAATATTTTTTCTGCCCTCATCTGACAATTTAAATGCAAACTAGCTCAGAAAGAACATTGTTTTTTCCCCTCAGCAGCTAGCGACTCTTCATATCTGCCATGTTTACTTGTTGTGCTGAAAGTCTCCGCCCTCATGCAGGCAGGAAGGAGGGGGGCCGCTGAGGGGCTGGGTTTGTGTTCAGTGAAGGAGAGGGAGGGGGGCGAGTGGGAGAAAGCAGACAGCAGGAGGATTTTCAAGTATAAAACTTATATTGTTTATATCGAGATAGTCTCAACTTATATCACGAAAAAATTTTATCTCGATATTTTAAAAATATTCATATATCGCCCAGCCCTACTTGTTGGTGCCTGTCGTGGCGGCAACCCTCGAACCCGGTGGTGGACACCGGCGATGAGGGATGCTGTCAGGCTGAAGGAGGAGTCCTATTGGGCCTTTTTGGCCTGTGGGACCCCGGAAGCAGCTGATGGGTACCGGCAGTCCAAACGGCATGCAGCTCGGGTGGTTGATGAGGCAAAAACTCGGGCGTGGGAGGAGTTTGGAGAGGCCATGGAGAATGACTTCCGTACGGCTTTGAGGCGATTCTGGTCCACCATCCGGCGTTTCGGGGGGGAAAGCGGTACGCGACCAACACCATTTATGGTGGGGGTGGCGTGCTGCTGACCTCAACTCGGGATGTTGTGAATTGATCCCACTGGCACATCTTCCACTGAGGAAGCGGAGCCTGGGGACTTTGGGTCGGGCTCTCCAATCTCTGGTGCTGAGGTCACCGAGGTGGTTAAAAAGCTCCTCGGTGGCAGGGCTCCAGGGGTGGATGAGATTCGCCCGGAGTTCCTTAGGGCTCTGGATGTTGTAGGGTTGTGTTGGCTTACGCGACTCTGCAATATTGCGTGGACATCGGGGGCAGTTCCCTTGGATTGGCAGACTGGGGTGGTGGTTCCCCTATTCAAAAAGGGGGACCGTAGGGTGTGTTCCAACTATAGGGGGATCACACTCTTAAGCCTCCCTGGTAAGGTCTATTCAGGGGTTCTGGAGAGGAGGGTCCGTCGGATAGTCGAACCTCGGATTCAGGAGGAGCAGTGTGGTTTTCGTCCTGGTCGTGGAACACTAGACCAGCTCTACACCCTCAGCAGGGTCCTGGAGGGTGCGTGGGAGTTTGCCCAACCAGTTTACATGTGCTTTGTGGACTTGGAGAAGGCATTTGACCGCGTCCCTCGGGGGGTTCTGTGGGGGGTACTCCGGGAGTATGGGGTACCAGGCCCTTTGATACGGGCTGTTAGGTCCCTGTACGACCGGTGTCAGAGCTTGGTCCGCATTGCCGGCAGTAAGTCAGGCTCGTTTCCGGTGAGAGTTGGACTCCGCCAAGGTTGCCCTTTGTCACCGATTCTGTTCATAACTTTTATGGACAGAATTTCTAGGCGCAGCCAAGGTGTTGAGAGGATCCGTTTTGGTGACCTTAGAATCGCTTCTCTGTTTTTTGCAGATGATGTGGTCCTATTGGCTTCATCAGTTCGTGATTTACAACTTTCACTGGAGCGGTTTGCAGCCGAGTGTGATGCGGCCGGGATGAGGATCAGTTCCTCCAAATCCGAGGCCATGGTCTTGAGCCGGAAAAGGGTAGCATGCCCTCTCCGGGTCGGGGAGGAGGTCCTGCCCCAAGTGGAGGAGTTTAAGTATCTCGGGGTCTTGTTCACGAATGAGGGAAAACTGGAGCGTGAGATCGATAGGCGGATAGGTGCAGCGTCCGCAGTGAA
>JBBPBX010038950.1:0-30136 GCA_038048925.1 Garcialebias charrua
TAGTTCATATCTTAGATCTTATTACTGTTTTTCTTTTACATTTTATTGTTGGATGTCCCACCGGGAGGAGACCCAGAGGAAGACCCAGGACACACTGGAGGGACTATGTTTCTCGGCTGGCCTGAGAATGCCTTGGGATTCCCCCAGAGGAGCTGCTCCAAGTGGCTGGGGAGAGGGAAGTCTGGGCCTCCCTACTTAGGCTGCTACCCCCGCGACCCGACCCCGGATAAGCGGAAGAAAATGGATGGATGGACATTTTGTCCAATGTTTATGTCAGTGAGATAGGGTTATGCAGATAGATCAAACTGATAATATTGCTACCAATCTCGTGCAGTTTAAATCAAGGAACTCAGCATGTCTTCAGCTACAGAATGGAAGTCCAGTGGCTTTGTCTTTTTTGTTGTAGAATCAATAGCATTGTTTCCCCTACCGTTATCTAAGGAGAGCACCCTGCCCTGTAAACTGAACTGAGCACCACGCCTACCAGATCCCCCACCCCCACGACAGACAGCTCCGCTACTTCCGGACGATGAGCGGAGATTGTAGCAGCAGCTCAGCACAGACATAGCATTTGTTCCATAATGCTTCACTACAACTGTTGACACTGGTAATACTAATGTAGCATTCTGCTAGCCCTCCCCATTGACAATGCAGATAAATTGAGTGCCAGAAGCGAGTGCCCTCATCCTACCCAAGGCAAATAACTTTATTATAATGTAACATTGAAACCAATCAAGTATTATTGGTGCAAATATGTAAAAACCAACACATTTTGATTTCATACGTTGCATTAAATCACTGAAACTCTCACATTGTGCACATGGCTGTATGTTACTATAAATCCATCTCAGCGTCTACCTATGTAATCCAGCCTGTTGGGTGTCCAACGCTATATTAGCCCAAAAAAAGAGTTAAAATCTTATTCAAATGTATGAAAAGGTGCAAAGACCAACCCATTACTTTTGCACTTTCTCTCAATCTGTATAAAAGAGCGAACTGCACCTGGGAGAGTATTTTGTTTGTTCTCTCCTTCCTCATTGAAATTCCTTCCCGTGGAGACACCCACGGACCTTCGTGCTCATCCACATTGTCCTTTCATCTGCCAGAGCTCGCCCAAGTGAGCATGCACGAGTTGGACTCAGGTTTTCATATTAAAACGTCCCCACCTTTCAAAGCTAAATTGGGCCTCATAGGGCTTTTGAACCCTGAAAGAGCGTTGACTCTAGCAGATTCTTTTTTTTTTTCCTTCATGGCTCGCCATGCCTCGGGAAAATCCTTTGAAACGCATCTTCATTCATCAGGCACAGAGCGGGCGGGAAAAAGTGAGAGCAAGTGAACAAAGTTTTTATTTCAGAGTGACGTGGTTCTGTCAACCTGGAGTTTTTCAAATTCAAGGTGACTTGTCCTGCCACCTTCTAAAAAGAGCTCCCACTTTCTACAGAATCACTTCTGGTGTATTTTTTGACTTGTCCTGCCACCTTCTAAAAAGAGCTCCCACTTTCTACAGAATCACTTCTGGTGTATTTTTTTGGTTAAATGTGTTTTTCTTTTGTTTGAATATTTGTAAGTGTGCATCATTATACCGTATTCGTCGGTCTTTAATACACTCCTGTGTATAATACGCTTTGACCAATTATTGTCAATAAACCAGAAAAAAACGTACATAATATCCTTCTGTGTTTAATACGCATCTATTATGCGTCACCGCTACGCTACGCGTCAGCGCCTCATTTGCCCTGCTTAAAATGGCGGCCACAGAAGCGTCAGCACGGAAGGACTTTACAAGATTAAAATGGTAAAAACTATTATTTCTTTGTTGAGAAAAAAAATATTTCTTAGCTGACGTTATAGCACAAGGGTTCCCGAGCTTAAAGACCATGTAAAGTGAATTTCAACATTTTCTTCAATAAACATTATAAATGTCATAATTGTAATCTTGTAAATGAGTAAAAAGTCTCAAAATTGTAGCTCAATTAATTTTGGAGTTATAGAGCAAACTGTGTATAAACATATTTCTGGTTCAGGATTTTTTAGGCGTGTTTTAAACGTGACCGCGTTTCGTCACGCGGTCCTCATTAGTATAGCCCCACCCCCTGCAGCTCCAGCCGTATAAATTCGCCTCGGTGGAGCCGTTCACTCGCGAATCGCAGATAGCATCAGATAGCAATAGCATAGATATTTTGTTCATTGTTAGCTAGCTAATCAATTATGCCTCGTTCGTGCATCTTCCCTGGATGTCGCAATGGTCAGGGCACCCGTACAAATCATAACGTGTTTTTATACCACATGGTTTTATACCGAGTATCTGTAATGATTGGATAGGACAATGGTTAGAGCGCTTGCCTTCCGTCCCAAAGCCCACGGGTTCAAATCCCGCATGGTACAACTCTTTTTTTTTTTATTACTTTTTTTTTATTCATTCCAGATTAAAAACACACAAGAAAACTATTTACAAAAACAGCGTAACTCTTGGAAAAAGTAGCTGCTGTTACAGACAGAACTCAAATAAAAACAGAGCAGGTTTACTGGATCTCTGCTGCCTGCCTCTCCACCTCCACACAGTCAGCGCAGCTGCGCTGAAACCACGCCCACGCACTGACACGCCCCCAGCGTTCCAGGGCAAGGCAAAATCATGTTTTTTCATGATTTTTGAGACTTAATTTTATAAGGTAAACAATGTTTTTAATCAGTCAGATTTATATGGGTGATTAATAACACATATTTATGCCATGTGACAAACTAAAAACACACATTTAATTTCACTTTACACGGTCTTTAAGTGCTCATTAAAATACGGTTCTGTACGTATGAGGTGCAGTTTGGACGTATGTTTCGAGTTACGCCGAAATTCGAGTTACGACGGAGCGTAGGAACGTAACTCCGTCGTAACTCGAGGACTACCTGTATATTGAAATGATTGTGATTCAATAAAACTGAAAATGTTTTTTGTTCACTTCACTAAAACACTGAAGCCAAAGAACGTCCCCTCGGTGTGGTACTGACCCGCCACCAGCAGGATGGGTTGTTTATCCGGGTGCAGCTCCATCTGCCGGGCGATCCAGGGCCCATCGAAGTGCGCGTACCACCAGCCCTTCTTGTTGTTGTGGGGGTCCTTGTACTGGTCCCCCGGTCGGATGAACGGGATGCGGAAGTAGCGCTGCTGCCGGTTCAAGGCCACCTCGTACTGCCGGGCCGGAACGGGCGGCGCCGGGTTCTGCTGGGCTGTTGGAGGAGACAGAAGTGAGACACTTTGGACTGACGGCAGCAGCCGGGGAACGTTTACATCCAGGACATGGGAAAGTTGAGCTCCATCGTTTAACACTGCTGTGTGTCAACATCCAACCATTCATTTGACGGTCAGACGTGGTGCGGAGGTTTTATCACCAAATGTTCTGGCTGGAGCTGGACCTGATGGCTTCATCTGAACCAGGACAATCTGACAGATCTGGGCTCAACTTTCACTGAGTCAAACTTTCTGTTCTCACTTTAAAAACAAACTGAAAGAATAGTTTGGATCGAAACATTCGAGTCACTGGTTGGACCCGTTACTGGTCTAATGAGGATTTTAGCTCCAAAGAATTGACTCAAAACTCATAATTAATCTAAACATCTCAATTAATGCCTTATAATTTACACTAAGAATTTTTGTAGACCTAGTCTAACAACCAATTTTAGTAAATTATTATTATTATTTTTAAATTAAAAGGCGGGGATCACCATTGCAACCAGTGACTCTGCAATGTTTAGGTAAAAAAAAAAAAGGTAAACACAAAAAAACGGGTGACTTTTCTATATTACCCCAGCATGCTTCTCTTCCTCCTTTATTTCCATCATGGCCGCCCCACAGATCCTTCATGTCGGTTCTGATCGGACCTTTGATGTTCAGGAGGATTCAGTCAGAGAGTCAGCAAAAAAAAAAAAGAAGAATGACTGAAACTAGAATTTCAAAATAAGAGTCTTGTTCTGGGACCGTTTAAAATAGTACTACACTAATCTAAAAAAGCTAAGTCTGGTCCTCTGGACATTCAAAAAAACAAAACAAAAAAAAATGTAGAAACGTTTCGTCTTTCGTCCGAAAGACTTCCTCAGTCTGAGGTGCTGGGTTCAGCTCAGTCTTATAAATAGCACCTCTCACAGTGGATCAACCAGTTGGCTGATGACAGCCGAAACCAGCTGCTCACATGATCATTCATTCATTCATTCAACCTTTATTTAGTCAGGTAAATCTTTTGAACCTCAAGGGCTCATTTACGAAAGCGACCTGCTAAAACTAAAGAACAATGAACAGCAGTGGTAGAATTTCCTTAAACAATAAACAATAAACAAACAAACAATAAACAATAGAAAACAAAAGAGAGAAAAAAAAAAAAAGAAAGTTTTTTTTTTTTTTAACAAAGTATCAAAAAACTAGCAAAACATTATAAGGTAGACGTATAAAATCAAAGACAGGAACAAATCTGCATTGGTTTTTGCCAGGATTCCAACAGATTCTGAAAACCATTTAGAGAAGTCAAGGTCGAGAGCTTCAGATCTTTTTGTAAGATATTCCATGAAGCAGGAGCGGAGTAGGAGAAGGCCCTTTTTCCAAGTTCAGTCCTCACTGACGGAACACTGCAGGTAATCATGTCCTGAGAGCGCACACTGTAGCTGCACTCACGCAAAGACATGTAGGAGGAGATGTATGAGGGCAAGGAGGACCATCAGCCTAACAAAGGATCGTTAGCACCCTGATGTTTGTTTGCTATTCACAGAGGGCTGAGTGATACCAGCAATCACAGCATTGTAAGTGGGAGACAGTTGAACCTGGAGGCCTCCACCTCTGTTTAATGATGGACGGTTTCTTTTCACAAAGATGGCCTCCTTTACTCCTCTCTCAAACCATCGTTCCTCTCTATCAAGGATGTGAACATCTTCATCCCTGAAAGAGTGACCGCTGGCCTGGAGATGAGTGTAGACTGCAGAGTCCTGACCTGATGATGTTGATCTTCTGTGCTGGGCCATCCTTTTGGCCAGTGGCTGTTTAGTTTCCCCGATATAAGACTGATCACAGCCCTCCTGACACTGAACAACATACACAATATTACTCTGTTTGTGCCGGGGGACTGGATCTTTGGGATGAACCAGTCTTTAATGTATTTTGGGGTTTAAAAGCCACTGGGACGTTGTGTTTAGAAAATAAACGTCTCAATGTCTCTGAAACTCCTGCAACATCTGGAATGACCACTGGTCTGGGTCTGGGTTCCTTCTTTTCACCTGATGGTTGGCTGAAAAGAAGGAACCCAGACCCAGACCAGTGGTCATTCCAGATGTTGCAGGAGTTTCAGAGACATTAGGCGTGTTTCCATCCAATTTAAATTCGATTTTTGAGCGAATTTTAGAAAATTTCGCTAAAATGTAAATTAAAATTATGAGGATCAGAAGTGTTTCCATTAAACTGGCTTGAAGCGCATCTGCAATGCCACGCAAAGCGTCTCTACGTCAGACGTCAGCGTCATTACGTCACACGTCAGCGCCATACGTCAGACGTCAGCGTTACGCACTTCCACAGTAAACAGGAAGTAGCGTTTGAAAACAGACATCTCGGCAAAATGGAGAGAATATTTCAGGTATGTGTTGCTATCGGGCAAGTTGTATTTATTCTGTCATGCCAACTAGTTTTAGCGATGTTACATGTTGTCCGGAGCGGAAACAGCTGATCAGTCACGTGACGTGAATGTTCGCTGCGGCAGAACTGAGTCGGCTAATCTGTTTCCATCTGTCGTTTAGCCGACTCAGCTCTGAATCGACTCCCCAAAAACTACCTCAAGCGAGCGTATAAACTTTAGAGCGACTTAGAGGAAGTTAACTCGAATTATGCCGTTTCCATTTAGCTTTTCTGATGCGATGCTTCATAATGCGCGTCTAGAAACCTTGATGGAAACACGCCTATTATGTTTGTCCACCAACCTAAAGAGGGATTTCCCTTTTTCTTGTACCCTAATCCTTTTGAACTCAAAGCTTGTTTTTCCCTTTTTTTCTTCTTTTCTCTTTTTCTTTTGGAGCGTTGTTGATCAAGACTGATTTTTTTTTCCTATTCTACTGTATGTTTGTGCATTCTTTGTGTTTAAACAAAAATCTGACAACGTTAAAATAGTCTTAGAAGGACAGCAAAGCTTCAATTGAATTTATTTGTCATTTATGCTAAACTTAAAACAACAGTATGTCCCCAGGACATGTGGCAAACATAAAATCCATACTTGACATAATTATTTAAAAAACTAAAAACAGCCAATTAAAAATGCTATCCAGCCTAAATAGAAGCCTTTCTAAAATACACACATAGATATATATCTATAATTCAATTCAGTTTATTTCTATTGGTCCAAATCACAGCAGAAGTCATCGCAGAGCACTGTAGAAAAACCTTCACAAACATTAAAAAAGTCAATTAGTAAAGTTCTCTATCTACAGAAGCAGCAGAATGTGTTGACTCTTCACTTTGTTGCAGTCTCCCATCCTGAGCAAGCACAAAGGAGACTGTGGAAAGGAAAAACTCCCTTTTAACAGGAAGAAACCTCCAGCAGAACCAGGCTCAGAACAAGCAGCCATCCGCTTTGACTGGCTGGGTTTGAGAGGAACAAGAAAGAGGAACAGACGAACACAGAATGAAACATTTTTATAGGAAAAACACAAAAACACATTTTAAGATATAAATATTTCCAAATACAAACTATTAATTTGTAACTATTCATATGAGGACATGTGGTCAGTTTGTCCTCCAGCAGTCTAAGCCTATAGCCGAGTGGGCGGCCGTGGCGTAGTGGTAAGGGCAGTCGTCTCCCGATCGGAAAGTTGGCGGTTCGACTCCCCGGACCCGCACCATGTGTCGTTGTGTCCTTGGGCAAGACACTTAACCCCGAGTTGCTCCCGGTAGGACTGGAAAGCACCTTGCATGGTAGTCTGCCGCCACCGGTTTATGAATGTGTGTAGCATTCAATATATGTGTAGCACTTTGAGATTTTCAGTAATGAAAAGTGCATTATAAATTGAATTAATTATTATTATTATTATTATTATTATTATTATAGCATAACTAAGGGATAGCTCAGGAAACCCAAGCTGACACTAACTAGATTTATCAAAAAGGAAAGACTTAAGCCTAATCTTAAAAGTATCTATCTATATACATATATGTACATATAAACATACATGCACGCGTATCCATATTAAAATATATTAAAAACATGCATATATATTAAACACACACACATCTATAAACCACTAGAGCAGGGCTATTCACCAAAACTGCTCAGGGGGCCACAGTTTCCGAAAACCAGCAGCTCAGGGTCCAGACATCCAGCAATTAACATCATTATGTAAAGAGAGGGGCGGAGCTGTCAACTGACCACTACCTGGTGGTGAGTTGGCTCCGATGGTGGGGGAGGATGCCGGTCAGACCTGGCAGACCCAAACGTATTGTGAGGGTCTGCTGGGAACGTCTGGCAGAGTCTCCCGTAAGACGGAGCTTTAACTCCCACCTCCGGGAGAGCTTTGAACACGTTCCGAGGGAGGCGGGGGACATTGAGCCCGAGTGGGCCATGTTCCGCGCCTCTATTGTCGAGGCAGCTTATCGGAGTTGTGGCCGCAAGGTTGTTGGTGCCTGTCGTGGTGGCAACCCTCGAACCCGGTGGTGGACGCCAGCGGTGAGGGATGCTGTCAAGCTGAAGAAGGAGTCCTATTGGGCCTTTTTGGCCTGTGGGACCCCGGAAGCAGCAGATAGGTACCGGCAGTCCAAGCGGCATGCGGCTCGGGTGGTTGCTGAGGCAAAAACTCGGGCGTGGGAGGAGTTCGGAGAGGCCATGGAGAATGACTTCCGTACGGCTTCGAGGCGATTCTGGTCCACCATCCGGCGTCTCAGGGGGGGAAAGCGGTACGCGACCAACACCATTTATGGTGGGGATGGCGTGCTGTTGACCTCAACTCGGGATGTTGTGAGTCGGTGGGCGGAATACTTCGAAGACCTCCTCAATCCTACTGGCACGTCTTCCACTGAGGAAGCGGAGCCTGGGGACTTTGGGTCGGGCTCTCCAATCTCTGGTGCTGAGGTCACCGAGGTGGTTAAAAAGCTCCGCGGTGGCAAGGCTCCAGGGGTGGATGAGATTCGTCCTGAGTTCCTTAGGGCTCTGGATGTTGTGGGGTTGTGTTGGCTTACGCGACTCTGCAATATCGCGTGGACATCGGGGGCAGTTCCCTTGGATTGGCAGACTGGGGTGGTGGTTCCCCTATTCAAAAAGGGGGACCGTAGGGTGTGTTCCAACTATAGGGGGATCACACTCTTAAGCCTCCCTGGTAAGGTCTATTCAGGGGTTCTGGAGAGGAGGGTCCGTCGGATAGTCGAACCTCGGATTCAGGAGGAGCAATGTGGTTTTCGTCCTGGTCGTGGAACACTGGACCAGCTCTACACCCTCAGCAGGGTCCTGGAGGGTGCGTGGGAGTTTGCCCAACCAGTTTACATGTGCTTTGTGGACTTGGAGAAGGCATTCGACCGCGTCCCTCGGGGGGTTCTGTGGGGGGTACTCCGGGAGTATGGGGTACCAGGCCCATTGATATGGGCTGTTAGGTCCCTGTACGACCGGTGTCAGAGCTTGGTCCGCATTGCCGGCAGTAAGTCAGGCTCGTTTCCGGTGAGAGTTGGACTCCGCCAAGGTTGCCCTTTGTCACCGATTCTGTTCATAACTTTTATGGACAGAATTTCTAGGCGCAGCCAAGGTGTTGAGAGGATCCGTTTTGGTGGCCTTAGAATCGCTTCTCTGTTTTTTGCAGATGATGTGGTCCTATTGGCTTCATCAGATCGTGATCTACAGCTTTCGCTGGAGCGGTTTGCAGCTGAATGTGATGCGGCCGGGATGAGGATCAGTTCCTCCAAATCCGAGGCCATGGTCTTGAGCCGGAAAAGGGTAGCATGCCCTCTCCGGGTCGGGGAGGAGGTCCTGCCCCAAGTGGAGGAGTTTAAGTATCTCGGGGTCTTGTTCACGAATGAGGGAAAACTGGAGCGTGAGATCGATAGGCGGATAGGTGCAGCGTCCGCAGTGAAGCGGGCGCTGTACCGGTCTGTCGTGGTGAAGAGAGAGCTGAGTCAAAAGGCAAAGCTCTCAATTTACCGATCGATCTACGTTCCTACCCTCATCTATGGTCATGAGCTCTGGGTTATGACCGAAAGAACGAGATCTCGGATACAAGCGGCTGAAATGAGTTTTCTCTGCAGGGTGTCTGGACCATACCTGTCAAGTTTTGGATTTAAAAATAAGGGAAATTTTCTGCCGGGTACGCCGAGCCACCCCACTAGGCCAGGGATCTACAACCTTTATGATCAAAAGAGCCATTTCTGCCCCTTTGTTCACTAAATTAAATGTTTCCGGAGCCAACTGGGATTCTCAACTGGTGGCCCACAGACCACTTTAAGTTTGTTAAAGGACAATTTTCTGACCGGTAGTTTTCTGGCCATTGTAAAGCTGAAAATATCTAATGATTTGTTGATATTTTTACATTTTAAGACTAAAAAAGACCAGATTATCATAAAGAAGGAAAAAATAATGTGATCTTTCCCAATTAAAAAATAAAATAATGAACTATGCAGGTCTAGGTAAATTATTTTAATTGTGGAAAAATTAAATATCCTACTTCAAATAAATAAAGTTAACTTATGTTTTACTCCTTCTATTAGTTCTAGTATTCACACATTTGCAAAGGAAATGACAGGAAAAACTGCTAAAACTAGCCCTTTTTGTTGTTATAAGAACAAATAAAATTCAGTTTAAAGTTAGTTTTGATCAAAGCTTGGAGGAGCCACTGCTGAGGGACCAAAGAGCCACATGTGGCCCCAGAGCCGCAGGTTGCAGCCCCCTGCACTAGCCAACCAAAGTCCAGAACCCCTTACATTTTAAGACAGGTTTACAAGAAATCTAAAATAACTACCTATCAGCCTCTTTCAAACCAGTTATGTGGTCACAATCTGATAAGCCTACCTTTGTGCTTGACGGATTTTTCATGCTGACGGACATCGTTCCTTCCCCCATGAGACTAAAGTCGCAGTTACAAATCTTAAAAAACGCATAAACTTTAGGAAAATAAATTCGCTGTCCCATTTTTCAACATATTTACACGAAATCTTAACTTTTTTGGCAGGTACGCGTCCTCTCTCGTTACTTCTCGTTACATCCATCTCTGTGTTTTTCCGGGTTTGTTCTCCACCGCGCCAGCACAAACATCGCGAGAACTGCCACCGAGGCGACTGCAGGTGGCAGTTCTCGCGAGGCTAGTGACAGAGGCACCGGAATGTTTTTTTTTTTTAATAATATTATAATACGGGAGATTTCCGGGAAAATAATAATTCGGGATCACGACGGGAAAGAGGGGTAAAATACGGTAGTTTCCCGGCCAAAACGGGAGACTTGACAGATATGGTCTGGACTCTCCCTTAGAGATAGGGTGAGAAGCTCAGTCATCCGGGAGGGACTCGGAGTAGAGCCGCTGCTTCTCCACATCGAGAGGAGCCAGTTGAGGTGGCTCGGGCATCTGGTTAGGATGCCTCCTGGACGCCTCCCTGGTGAGGTGTTCCGGGCATGTCCCACCGGGAGGAGACCCAGAGGAAGACCCAGGACACGCTGGAGGGACTATGTTTCTCGGCTGGCCTGGGAACGCCTTGGGATTCCCCCAGAGGAGCTGCTCCAAGTGGCTGGGGAGAGGGAAGTCTGGGCCTCCCTACTTAGGCTGCTACCCCCGCGACCCGACCCCGGATAAGCGGAAGAAAATGGATGGATGGATGGATGGATGGATGGATGTAAATAAACCAAGATTTACAATGATCTGTTACATTTTAAATTAATTTATTATGCTGAATTGAATCATAAAGGTGGTGGTCCGCAGGCCGGAAATGGCCCGCAGACCACCAGTTGAATAGCCCTGGTTTAGAGGTTTTTCTGGCAGCACAAGCTATTGCAAAGTTACAGTAATGCACAGTGAGCTTTAAAACAAAAAGTCACAGCAACATATTTGGAATAAAATATTAATATTTTAGGTGCCACCTTACAGTAAGGCTCCCCTTATAGATGGCTAATAAATAGTTTAAAGATATGTTATTAATTCCTCTATAAACACTTTATAAATCATTAATAACTGCTTATTATGCATTAATTAAGGGTGACAGAAACAAAGCTGACCAGTTTCTTGTCAAATAGTGAGCTAAATCTGTTCACCTAAATATTTCAACTAGAATTGTTATACTAAGCATTTCAGACTACTACCTTGTAAGCACAATAAGCATTTGTAAATATATTTTTTAGCTTATCATATTGTACTTTATCACTGTATTATAAGCCTTTACAACTAATATTATATCCTAAAAATAGGTTTACAAATACTGATTGTGCTTACAAGGTAGTAACTTAGTCTGAAAAGTTTAATATAACTAAGGTCATGTACTCAGTATACTGTGTACAGTACTTTAAACACAGCAGTGAAGGGCAACAGATTGTTTCTGTTGGTCCTTGGTTCTCTTTAGTGCCAGATGTTGAGATCAGTTTTTGCCCAGAAACGATGAAGTTGTATCCGTTTTGATCCAACCTTGCAAATGAGGTTATGCATGATCTCATGCGTAGTCAGGATCTGTTGTGTTGTTGAGTACTCTCAGCTACTACCACATCCAAATTAGCTTAATATATCTGACACCGACTGAGATGTAGTCATTTTTGTGTTTCTTAACGTCACTTGGGTGTTCTAGCCTGCTCGAGTTTGGATGGCTTCAAAAGTTAACCAGGTACTGTACAGACCTACATCAAATTATACTGAAAGTTTCATTGGAATCCAGACCTTTCTAAATAAGGCAATGTGTTACAAATAAAAAATTCACTTTGACCACACCAAATTTCCGTTCTTTCTCTGTAAAACTGTCTGAGTTAGTATTTTTCTGTCAAAAGTTTGCTTAGCAGTTGCAAAATCCTTATTTGTCTTTATAGTGGAATGAAAGTAACTGAGAGATTCTTACTAAAAGCTCATTATTCACTTATTTAATGTTGTTCATAAATGTTATTTTTGTGTTTTTAATCACCAGGATGGCTCCAGAGGAAGTGGAACTGCACTCCTTACAACATCCACAACCACCAGCACTAACAGCAACAGCTTCTCCAAGCTCCACAAACCCTCCAAGGACAACAAAGACAAACCTCCAAAAGACCTAAAAGAGCCCAAAAGTGCCTTCAGAGACTCTGACTGGGAACCCAGCAAAGTCCCCAAAGAATCTTCAAGGAAACCCAAAGAGAACCAACCACTTAGAGACAACAATCCTAAAACAGGCTTCAAGGAACCCAGGTCATTCTCCAAGGAGCATCGGAACGAGGGACTGACCCAAGGCTCAGGGCTCAACAAACGCTTGTCCTCTCTTGACACTGACAATCTTATGGCTAAAAAATGCAAGAAAGCATTTTTGGATTCATCGAGAACGCTGATGTCAGGCTCAGACGCTCAGCATTTGGATAAAAAGCTCCTAAAGGATCGATTACAAATGGGAACAAGTAGATTACGACTAGATGGTACCGAGGCAGAGCACAGGAAGGTGTCTAAGCTTCCTCCTGTCCAGGAGCAGGTTGACCCCAATGACTCTGATATGGAAGACCAGTCCAAATCAGATGTAAGTAAAACACATTTTCTCACCTCTGTATTGTTGGCTAAATCAGACTTTAACGTGTAATATTATTCAAAACTACCAACTTCCCTAAAACAAACTCAGTAACACTGGATCAAATCCTGGCTCCGCCTCTGTCAGTTTAAAATGCTCTTTTCTTTCCCTTTGTTTTAAGTGTAATATGTCAAAGTATTAGTACAGATGATTAAATACTTTTTGGAAAACAAATAGAACTTATAAAAATAGCTTACTGAATAAAAAGATGGAGAGAATTCTTTCATTCCTTGAAGAAATTCACATTTTATGTCAGAGTTTAAATAAGACCATCCTGTGTTGAGAAATGATCAAAAGTCAAGTCAAAGTCAACTTTATTGTCAAAACTGTGATATGTACAGGACATACACAGGATTGAAATTACATTTCTCTCCGGCCCCCGGTGCAACAATAACCATTTAAACATTAAAAACATTTAATAAACGTAAGCATAAAATGAAATAATAAAAGTGTGATACTGTCCTGAGTTTTAGCATAGTAGTATAAAAGTATAAAAAGTATATCTATAAAATAAAATGAAGGTTCTGACATTGACATTTGTAATAAAGTGACAAAGCAGCATATGAAGTTTATGTACACAGTATATGTATGAGGTCTTTGATATTGGTATAGAGGTAAAGTGACATATGCAATAAGGCTAGTAAAAAGAATATATCTATCAGCACTTCAGCAGTATTGTAGATATAAAAAGTACTGGTAATGTAAACGTAAACAGTAATAATAAATATAAACAGTAGTAATAAATATAAACAGTAAATGTAAACAGTAGTGTAAATGTAAATGTAAACAGTAGTATGACTATAGACATAATGTAATACAAACATTAGTGCAAATATGAGAAGTAGTGCAAACTGAATGAGCACATGACCGTGAGTTGAGTGAATAACCCGTTTTGATGACACAGAGTCCAGTGTTAAAATCTTTGTGTTGTGTGGTAATGTGTGAAAGTTTTTTGTGTTAAGGCAGTACAAGTGGGAGGGGAGGCAGAGCAGGCAGAGAGTTTAGCATCCTGACTGCCTGATGAACAGAGCTGTCTCTCAGTCTGCTGGTTCGAGCCTGGAGACTCCTCAGTCTCCTCCCTGATGGCAACAGGCTGAAGCAGCTGTGTAGTGGGTGTGTGGGATCACCTGCCATGCAGAGGGCTTTCCGAGTGAGGCGGTTGCTGTGTAAGTCCTGCAGTGAGGGCAAGGAGGTGCCGACAATCTTCTCAGCTGCTCTCACGATGCGCTGGAGGCTCTTGCGGCATGATGCAGTACATGCACCAAACCACACCGTGATACAGCTGGTCAGATGGAGTTATAGCTGCTAAGGCCAAACCCTGAAAATAACACTCATAATCACAAGTGATATTGTGAGAAGCTCAAAATATGAGTGACAGCAAGGTTTTATTTCCATTTCAGCTACGTACAAGTGTTGAAATGAAATAGTGTTCCTCCAGGATCACGGTGAACACAGAACATAACGTGCAAAAGCTTTCCGTGGGTTGGCTCTGCGTGGTGTTTTACTCACATCCACTGTGATATGAATGACTCTCATCCAATGTTCCCTGTAAGCTGGGTGCCTGTGAAATTGCACATTATTCTCTGCGCACAAGAATATCTATGCTGCGCAGTTGCGAACTGGCCACAAGGTTATCTCCTGTTTTATAAAAACTGTCAGCCTGAGCACAGCGGTCTGTACAGTCTTATACAGCGCCTGATGCGTGCAGATTGGAGAATGGAAACCCCTCTCCCCCCAGTCAAAACAGACCTGTGTCATGTGATTTGTGTAGCGACAGCGGTAGTTATGAAGAGGTAAAAAGTTCATCCAATGAAATCACAGGCTAACTTTCATTCCAGCCAATCAGCATCTTCTGGAGTTTCAGTGCTACGTGCAAACTACCGTAAGTTTGAAGGAGCTAAGTAGCTACAAACAGTCTTGACTTCTAGCGGTTCCCTGTTTTATACTGCATATTTCATCACACACTGAGGAGTTATATTTGGTGTTGTGGATTTATCATAGAAGTTTACGGTCGTACGACATCAAACAAAGGCGGTAAGTAAGCTAATCCCACGACTTGTAGCCGTTTTTATCATGATAAGTGTTAGCAAACAGTAGTGCTTGGTGTATATCTGGATGGTCAAAGGAAAAGTTTACAAGACAGTGGTGAGACAAGCTATGTTGTATGGTCTGGAGACAGAGACATGGACAAAAAGACAGGAGACAGAACTGGAAGTAGCAGAAATGAAGATAAGAAAGTTCATGCTCAATAATCCAGTTACCAAATCCAATAATTCTCAGTCGAGTCATCTGGACAGTTTCTTTTTTATAGAAACGTTTCACCCTCCATCCGGAGGGCATAATCAGTCAGAGGAGTTCCAGCAAACTGTTTCCCCACCAAGCAGTAAACACCTTAAGTGGACCAACCAGTTTGCTGGAGCCAAGATGGTTTCTGGGGGCCGTCCTGTCCCTCATCGACTCCTCCCAGGCAGGCAGCCACAGCCAAAGTGGTTCAAGGCAAGAAAGTTCATGCTCAATAATTCAGGTACCAACTCCAATTATGTTGAGGTTCTGCTTAGAAGTGACAAGGATAGATACGATTGGGAATTAGATCATCAGAGGTACAGCACAGGTTGAATAACTGGGAGATAAAATTAGAGAGGCCAGACTGAGATGGTTTGGACATGTCCAGAGGAGGGACAGTGGTTTGGACATGTCCAGAGGAGGGACAGTGGTTTGGACATGTCCAGAGGAGGGACAGTGGTTTGGACATGTCCAGAGGAGGGACAGTGGTTTGGACATGTTCAGAGGAGGGACAGTGGGTATATTGGTAGAAGGATGTTAGAAATGCAGCTGCCAGGAAAAAGACACAAAAGGCCAAAGGGGAGATATATGGATGCAGTTAGAGAGGACATGAAGGTAGTTGGAGTGAGGACAGAGGATGCAGAGGATAGAGTGAGATGGAGGAGGATGACTCACTGTGGCGACCACTGAAGAGGGAAAAGCCGAAAGAAATCTAATAGGTTGTGCAATGTAAAATTTACATTCTTACATACTGAATTTCACTGAGTTCTTTCCCTGTGTGTCGCTCTATGACATGAAAACGTCCACTACAGTAACTACGGTATTTTAAGTTATTAGCAGCTTAATTTTTTTTCTGTCTTCTTTGCCTTAATGTTGATCGCTAATAAATAAATGCCTCACTAAATGCCTCAGGTAATGCCGTGAGCTTCACTACCTCCACATTACATTTATCTTTGTTTGTTTGTCCGAGGTTAGCTCACCCTGGGTGTGGGCGGAGCGATTTTACCGTTCATGTAAAATATTTGATAATGCTAATGTTGGTCTCTTGAACCTACAACTATGTTTCGTGGAGTGTGACTAGGATGCTGAGAAATGTGGAGCATGCTCTATTCACACAAGGAGAGCTGTTGGTCAGGCTACTTCTTGTTGTGCCTTTAACTCTATACTGTAATATTGAATCAAGTGTTTACTGAAGGTAAAACTAGATGTTAACAACCCATTAAAATACACCAGAATGCAGGAAATGGCATCTACTTTATTCAAAATTGTCTGGGTGAGGATGACCCCCAGACCCCCAACCAGTGTGTAACACCCCCACCCCAACTTTACAAACATGCTTCTGACACCAATGGCCACTGTGTTTCTAACTATCTTCCATAGCAGGACCCTCACCCAGACCAAAGCAGGACTCTCACATATAAAATAAAATGAAATCATTTTATGTCTTTTACATTTTACATTGTATGTTTATACATTGTTTTTCTTTTATATTGATGTAAAATGAATAAATTTAATACAAAAAATACAACAAAAAATACTACTTATCACATAAACAACAAGATTATTGTCTTTTTCATTTGAAGTGGGCAAAATCACTTATATTAAAAGTAAACTAATGGAAATTGCTGCTGTAATATGAATATTTTAATAAGCCATGTAACTTGCTGTGATACCAGGTTTTGAACAGGTGTGATACTGGTGTGTGACCACAGTGTGCACATCTGATGTTGCTCACAGTGGTCTTCAGGGAGCTTGTGTGTTTGCCTAGACACATGAAAAATTAGAGGGAACATTGCTCTCAGCAACTACTACCACACCAAATTTTCAGTCAAAGTCTGTAAAGCTGATTGAGCTTTAAGTCCTCCGTTGCAGAGCAAAGAGCGAGAATTGGAAACACCTGTCTGTCCGTGTATGTTGTGAGCATGATATCTTGAAAGATAAGTGAGGAACCAACTTCCATGGTGGTGTGTGTCTACATCTAGGTGTAAGAAAGGTCACTATTAAAAATAAGGTTGCCATGTCAAAATACAAGATGGCCACCACCACATATATATGTGTAAGCCAGCCACCCTTGTCTAAAAAAGTGAAGTCTGGTCCTCTGGACATTCAAACATTCAAAAAAACAAAACAAAACAAAAACAAACAAAAAATAATAATTGTAGAAACGTTTCGTCTTTCCTCCGAAAGACTTCTTCAGTCTGAGCTGCTGTATTCAGCTCAGTCTTATAAATAGCACCCTCTCACAGTGGATCAACCAGTTTGCTGATGACAGCCAAAACCAGCTGCTCACATGATCAAGGAGGACCATCAGCCTAACGATGGATCGTTAGCACCCTGATGGTTGTTTGCTATTCACAGAGGGCTGAGTGATACTAGCAATAACAGCATTGTAAGAGGGGGACAGTTGAACCCAGAGGCCTCCACATCTGTTTAAAGCAGAGCTCAGCGTACTGCCTGTACGCCGCTCTACACGCACATTCTGTGCGCACGCGTTTGCTGGCACAGCTCTGCTTTCGTTCTCGCGTTAAATGCTCGCATTTTGCTCCAAAGTCTTGTAATTTGAGCAGCTGCGTGCAAAGCGTCTACCTACGGGACAAACTGAGGTCGCTGATTGGTCATTTGCTGACACGCCTACTGAATTGATTGACAGGTCGAGTGGGAGACAAAAAAAAAGGTAGCTGGCTCGGCTGCAGCCGCTGCAGTGTTTCTAAACTTCATATGTTAATAAAAAGTTCTAAAAAATAAAAACAGGGAGCCTTGGTCCTGCAGCCCACAGCCCACCAGGAAATATTTAGAATGTCGCGCAGCCAGTAGGGGTGTAACGGTACGCTAAAATCACATTTCGGTTCGGTTCAACTACAAGGAGAGCTCGGTTCGGTTTATTTTCGGTTTATTTCTGTACAATTTTTTTTTTTACAAAATAAAGACTTACAAAATGTTTATTTTGAAAATATGCCAAAAATATGTTTGTATTGTATTGTAGTAATAAATAAAAGTGACCCATTTGGATGATATTTTAAATAAACAGCACTCTACAATAAATAAACTATATGAACAATAATAAAAATCTTAATAAATGCAATAACAGTCAGAACCAGAACAATAAGCAGCAACAGACTGTTTACAATCTAACTAATCAAGTTTTTGTTCAGTAGCAGCAGTGTGGCTGTATTTGTCCTCATTACTGTACTCACAACTTCTTCTTGGTGCAGGTGTTGGAACAGTTCAGAGTTCAGTTCAGTCATCACACACTTCTTAGCTGCAGGTGGATTTACCTCTGTCACAGACTGGAAATAAAAAACAAAAGAGATTAAAAAAAAACAAGTTAATAAGATTATGATAAAAAAAAGATTATTTAGATAATAATAAAACAATACCTCTTGAACGGTTGAATCTCTCACTCTTCATCATCATGGCAGGGCTTTAATCTGGTCCAGGGCTTGTTGTTGACAACATCAGTTAGTTTTTTCATAAAGAGCTGAACTTTTTGAAGTGTTGACATGATGAATGTCTCATAGCGACGCTCAGCAACTTTAAAGCCTGCGCATATAACAACGTTCAGACAGATTCAGAGATTTAAAAACTCATACAGCTTGTGTTATTGCTCTGGACTGCTCTGATTATTACCTGATGCAGTAGTTTTAATACAGCTGCTGTTCACATTCGGATGAAGTGTTAGGCTGATTGGTAACTCTAAAATTGACCCTGGATGTGCTGATTGGTAACTCTAAAATTGACCCTGGATGTGAGTGAAACAGGTCCCTCTTGTAAATGAGTCCCCGTGGCTCAATGAGGCTAGCCTGTGTAAATAAAGTAGTTTTAATACAGCTCTTCGTTCACGTTCGGATGACAGTTTCCAGCGCGTTCACTGCTGCAGAGAGATGCGTCACGCAGCTGCTGCAGAGTCTTCATGAAACAAAGTCCACACAAGCTGCGTGTGCGCTCGTCTTTTAACAAGAAAGCTATAACGTTCACAAACAGGAGACCGCACGAGATGCTAACGGCTAAATGCTGCGCGTGCCACGCGATAATAGCTCCGTGCTGAAACGCGCCCAGGAAATTTTGTTCCGCGGTGCATATATTCCCCTGTTAAGAACGTTTAATGAGTGAAAAAATAACCGAAACGGTACGCAGGTGGACCGAACCGAACGTGGTGTACCGAAACGGTTCGGTACACCCATTACAACCGTTACATGCCTAGCAGCCAGGTAGGACATGAGTTATTATTCGCTCGTGACAAATTCATTTCAGTCATGGAGTTAGCAGAGGAGGAAGCGATTACTTGACTTTTGGCAAAAAAAACAAAATAAAAGTCCAGATCAGCGATGAAGAAGGGGAATTTAATTCATTTGTGTAACATACAAAACAGTCCTGCGCCGGATAATTTATTGTGAGACAACGCGCATCACGTACGCGGTCGTAAAATTTGAGCTTTACGCGTTCGTGCCCTGCGGGGCTACGCTTGTGCCTCTGCGTACGTACGGCGTAGTGCGGCGTACTGCATTACACTGAGCTCTGCCGGGGCCTTAATGATGGACGGTTTCTTTTCACAAAGATGGCCTCCTTTACTTCTCTCTCAAACCCTCGTTCCTCTCTATCAAGGATGTGAACATCTTCATCCCAGAAAGAGTGACCGCTGGCCTGGAGATGAGTGTAGACCGCAGAGTCCTGGCCTGATGATGTTGATCTTTTGTGCTGGACCATCCTTTTGGCCACCCTTTTCATTTGCTGAAACTATTTAGTTACTTTTTTTAAATTTTGCTTAATGTCATAGTTGTCTGACCTTAATGTGGTGGTTGAAGATTAATCTATGGTTTCCAAGGCAACCATTGGCCACCCCATGGCTCCTCCAATGCGCCTGGTGATGGATAAAATGTCTTCCTCCACCCTCCAGGATTTGTCACTTTGAGCCACCTTGTGAAAAAAAGAAAAAAAAACTTCAGACATTCACTATTAAAATCCCTTAGTGATAGGAGACATTGGTGTACCGCTTGTAGGTCAACATCTGTAAAACTCGCTAAACTATAGCCTTGTTGGGGTGGCCGTGGCGTAGTGGTAATGGCAGTCGTCCCCCGATCGGAAGGTTGGAGGTTCGAATCCCGGTTCTCCACACCATGTGTCGTTGTGTCCCTGGGCAAGACACTTAACCCCGAGTTGCTCCCGGTAGGACTGGAAAGCGCCTTGCATGGCAGTCTGCCGCTACCGGTGTATGAATGTGTGAATGAATGGGTGGATGGTTGGTATTGTAAAGTGCTTTGGGGCCCCTCATAGGGGGCTGGAAAGCGCTATATAAATAAGCTCCATTTACCATTTGTTTGTGTGTTTTCTATGGTCATTTGGCTGTGGCAGCCATCTTGAATTGTACTACCGGTAACTCCCAAAATGAATCAGTTGCAGATGTACCGGTACATCCAGAGGTTATTTTCCAAGATATTTATTAAAATTTGTCCAGTAGTCTATTTATTTATTTGTTTTGTTAACAGACAACCAAAACATTTTGACCCAACTTTTGGCATCTTATCTTGTGGGTGAGATAAAAACGTACCGATGGCCAGATACAGCCCCCGGGTCTTGTGTTTGACACATAAATGGTAAATGGACTGTGCTTAAATAGCACCTTTCCATTTAATCAAGATACCGTATTTTCCGCCTGATAGGTCACACCGTTGTCGCACTGCTTTGTCCAATTATTGGCAATAAATTGGAAAAATCCATAAACATGTCGCACCTTTATTTAGGTCGCATCTATTATGCGTCACCGCGACGCGTCAGCGCCTCATTTGCCCTGCTGAAAATGGCGGCCACAGAAGCGAGCGAGCACGGATGGACTTTACAAGATTAACACGGTAAAAACAATTATTTGTTTGCTGAAAATTATAGCAAAGATGTGTGTTAGCTGAACTTTTCCTTAATAAATGCACGTAATTGTCAAATCAGCTGGATTTAAAAAGTAGTTTCGCTAGTGCACGTGCACGGGTTGGACGGCTTTATTTCTTTAAAATTTAGCTAAATAAATGCTTAAAAAATATATTTCTTAGCTGACATTATAGCACAAGGGTTCCTGAGCTTAACCATTCCTTAATCAATTCACGAAATGGTAAAATCAGCTGGATTTAAATTGTTTCGCTTTGACGTCTTCCAAACCATCGCGTGCACTGAGAAAATAAATTGTAAATAAATCGAATTTGATCTCAAATAACTCCAACAGCTAACAGTTTGTAAATGAATACCAAATAATTACGTTCTGTAAGTTTCAAGAAAATCCGCTGTGTGGTTTATGAGCTATTTAGACAAATAGTAGCTGGAAAAAACGAAGCTAACCGCGACACATTTACGTCTATAAAACATCGAATTTTATCTCAAACATCTCATAAAGCAAATCAGTTGTAAATGTCCATACAGTGATTACTTTCTGTAAGTTTGATAAAAATCTGTCCTGTGGTTCTTGACTTATCTTGCTAACAAACACAGATAAATAGTACCCGTTGCTAACAAACACAGCTAACAGTAGTTACCTCCAGAGCAGGAGGCCGGGCAGCGACAGAGTCAGTCCGAGCAGAGGAGGCTTTTTTCGGACGGACACATGAGCTGGGAACGGTCGGTGTACCCTAGCGACCAAAAGTGGTACTGCACCATTTTTTGCCAAAATGAAAAACGGTCATATCTGAGCCAAAAATTGGTCTAAAAATATGGGGAAAAAATCCATAAACAAGTCTCACCTCTCTATTAGTCGCAGGGCATGCAAATTAGGCAAAAAACTGTGACCTTTAGTCCGTAAAATACGGTACTCAAAGCTCTTTACAACTCCAACACACACACATTCATACAGCACTCTTCTACATCTCTACAAATATAATCTGAATATGTAGAGACTAATCAGAGCTTTAAATCACATTCATACAACGATGGAACACACATCAAAGGCAATGAGGGGTTCAGTGTCTTGCCCAGGGACACTTACAGCATGTGACTGCTGGTGGAATTGAACCCCCAACACTCTCACTGGAGGACGACTGCTCTAACCATTCAGCCACAGCTGTCCCAAAAATGATAAAAGCCCATTCATGTTATCATCAGAGCTGTTTAGGAAGCAGCTGTTTTAATATTAATGTAACGTATCAGGCGACTTTGTTCAGAGGACAACTGTCCACTGCCTCCGAGACTTAGAGCTGAAGAGTTCGTTGGTGGTCATTTGGTCTTTGGTGTGGAAGAACCATAAAATGAATGAACCAGCAGGAAGGGGCTCTTCTTTAATGGTCGTCTGGTAGGATCATGGGGGCTTGGTGGGGGAAGCTGGCTGAAGCGGTGGACACCTAATAAACCTGGTGGTGCTTTAGCTGGGTGTGTTTGTGTGGCCAGACCCCTGACATGTCTGTGTAGGAATCATGTCCACTCCTGCAGGATCCCCCTGTACTCCCAGATAAAGAGAGGAGAACTGAACAAACTCATCTCCAGTGGCTCTTTTTTCAGGGGTGTTGCCTGGTTCACACACATTTAGAGGAGAAACTCCCCATCATAAAGGTTGTTTCAAAGCCAAACAGTAGACAAGGAAGATTTATGGTTTTACAACACCTCAGATGCTGCGGTGAATGGAAGAGTTCAGCTTTAATCCTTTTAGCATTTGAATAAGAAAAAAGGCTGAACGTTTGTGGTGAAAGGTCTAAATCCTTGTGCTTTGAGGAGTTCTCTTTAATGCAGCCATGTTTTCATTTCTGGCCTGAAATTCCTGCGTAAAGTGTGGCTCTTTTGTGTATCTTTCTCTGGAGGAGCAGCTTATTTAGCCAGAGGAGTCATTACTAAGCATGAACACAACCTGTGTTTTTGTCTCTGCTGTATGGAGAAGCCTTTCAAGTTTCACCATACAGAGGCCAGGGGGGGTGGGGGGGGGTGGGTTGTCGTAAAACGGGAGATGTGGGGTGGCAAATGCCAGGTGTTTGATTCTCCCTAGGCTGCTAGCAACCCCGGTGGCCAAGCATCGGGCCAACACACAGCGCCGCTCTCATTTGTCATGTGACCACTCGTTTGATCTGTGTTTTCCTCTGAGCACTGGGTCTGAAGCAGCCCGGAGGAGGAAACATGGAGCCGCTGACAACGAGAACAGAGAGCAGACCTTTGTGTTAGCATGAGAGCACAAAGCTCAGTGGATGTGGGCAAAGGCTGAGTGATTTGTCCCCTGGAGTCATCAGAGTCACACACTTCCTGGTTGGGTTAGAGTCTGTGTGTGTCCTAAAAATACATTTATTTTCAGTCCACTATATTGTTCAACTGTAGCGTTATCTTGGAAAAAACCAAGCTAGTTTGGCAGTAACAACAAGAAATGAAGTGTTCGTATATGATGACGCTATGAACAAATATCTTACCTGTTGTAGATAGCTCTGTAAATGACCTCAGGTTGGATAAATCAAGTTTGATACTGAAGGAACGATGAGCTAATGGTCAAAGATTTTTACTGCTGCCCTAATGTGCCTGTGACATGGTAAATAGACTGTACTTATATAGCGCCTTTCTATCAGACCAAGATACTCAAAGCACTTTACACTACAATCTGTGCACTCATTTACCCATTCATACAGCACACATACTAGATCTATACAAAGCTAATTGAACAAATCTTTCTAAAGAGACTAATCAGTGCTTTATCACATTCATACACCAATGGGACACACATGGGAGGCAATGAGGGGTTCAGTGTCTTGCCGAGGGACACTTCGGCATGTGACTGCTGGTGGATTCGTAACCCCCCCCCCCCATCTCTTGCATTGGAGGACGACTGCTCTAACCACTCAGCCACAGTCGCCCCAACATCAAATGTTTGTGTTAAATGTGAAAGCATTTTTGGATAAATGACATTAACAACCTTTTGCAAATAAATAAATACCCCTCACTGGGCTGCCACCATACCATGGTAGCGGGCTTTGAGTGATCCTAGGAGCTATGCTGTCCAGGGCTTTATCCCCTAGTAGGGTCACCCAAGGCAGACAGGTCCTAGGTGAGGGACCAGACGAAGTGCAGCCCAAAGACCCCTTATGATGAGCAAAATAAGTGGAAACTATGTTCCCTCGCCCGGACGAGGGTCACTGGGGCCCCACTCTGGAGCCAGGCCTGGAGGTGGGGCATGCTGGCGAGCACCTGGTGTCTGGGCTTTTACCCATGGAGCCCAGCCAGGCACAGCCTCAAGAGGAGACGTGGGTTCCCCTTCCCATGGGCTCACCACCTATGGGAGGGGCCAAAGGGGTTGGGTGCAATGTGGAATGGGTGGTGGCCGAGGGCGGGAACCTTGGAGGTCTGATCTACAGAATCTGGCTCTCCGGACATGGAATGTCACCTCTCTGGTGGGGAAGGAGCCTGAACTAGTGTGTGCGGTTGAGAGGTTCCGGCTAGGAGTAGCCAGACCCACCTTGATGCATGACTCTGGCTCTGTCAGGTTGAAAAATGAGTCGTATTCGGCCTTTTTAACTTGTGGAACCTCGGAAGTAGCTGATGGGTACCAGCAGTCCAAGCGGCATGCGGCTCGTGTGGTCGCTGAGGCAAAAACTTGGGCATGGGAGGAGTTCGGAGAGGCCATGGAGATTGATTTCCTTAAAGCTTTGAGGCGATTCTGGTCCACCATCCAGCTTTTCGGGGGGGAGGGGGCAGTATACCATCAACACCGTTTATAATGGAGGCAGGGGTGGCCACCACTAGAGGGAGCCAGGGCGCCGCCCCACTGGAAGTTCTGGACCAGTTTACAATTGAATACTTAAAAAAATAAAAATAACAAATAACAAAAAAATATTTCAAAATATATGCATATATGTTTTTAGTTGTGTAGGATAAATATTTTATGAGCAATGATGAGTTATATTGTTTGTTTCAAAAAAACGTTTTTCTGATTGGTGACGTATTTCCTGTTTGGGGCGCTCTTATCTGATCCATTGACTCTAATTATAGCTGGCGCATGCGTACTGATGCCGCCACCTTACAATACAATGGGACTCTTCAGGGCGCAGTTTTCTACGCCCTGAAGAGTCCAACGTGAGCTGAACGTACAGAACAATGTACTTCCGGTCCAGTTTTTTTTTTTGCCTGGGATTACAGAGCTGTGCAGTGACTCAAGCAGGCTTGATCAGGTACATTTTAAATAATTTAAAGCCCTTTATCTAATGTCTATTTGCATTTCTGACTGATATGCCTCTCAGATATTAGATGGCTCTGTGAAAAAAGCCTTCAGCTGACTACAAGTGGGAAGTGGTGAGTTTGTTTTTTTCTTTGTGTGTTTGGTAGCATGCTAGCGCTAGCCGCCTGGTTATTGTATTGGACTGTGATGGCTACATTTATTTAAATTTGCTTATAAAAAATTATCAAATATTAATAATTTTATATACTAAATAAATGTCACTGGTGGTGTTATACTACTGTGTTTCTTAACACTGTATTGATCTAGAGAATGAAAACAAAGCCTCTAACAAGTAACTAGCTCCTATTTGATGTTGTGGACCAGCTGGTTCTGGATGCTGTGGACCAGCATCTATAGATGTTGTGGACCAGCTGGTTCTGGAAGTTGTGGACCAGCTGGTTCTGGATGCTGTGGACCAGCTGGTTCTGGATGCTGTGGACCAGCATCTATAGATGTTGTGGACCAGCTGGTTCTGGACCAGCTGGTTCTGGATGCTGTGGACCAGCTGGTTCTGGATGCTGTGGACCAGCATCTATAGATGTTGTGGACCAGCTGGTTCTGGACCAGCTGGTTCTGGATGCTGTGGACCAGCTGGTTCTGGAAGTTGTGGACCAGCTGGTTCTGGAAGTTGTGGACCAGCTGGTTCTGGATGCTGTGGACCAGCTGGTTCTGGATGCTGTGGACCAGCATCTATAGAAGTTGTGGGCCAGCTGGTTCTGGATTTTTGGGTTTCTCCTCTATGGTTTCTGGTCTTAGAACTTTTGAAGTTCTTTAGATTTCACAGGGTTGTGCAGGTGGTAAGAGGAGAGAGTGACAGACTCCTCCTCCTCACCTGTCTCTCCTCCAGTGACGTGCGGTCAGGGGCGGCAAGTGAGGCCACGCCTCCCCTGTCTTCATGGAAAGAAAATAATAATAATTGAAAAAATAAATGTAATTATTGTCTTTATCCTTTGATTTGTACTATAAACTTATTTTACTAAAAACTAAACCAGTTTTAAGTTGATTTTTATTCAAAATCGCCAATTTTTCTTATTTAGCGTTCAAATACTCAGCAGAGACCTGCGCAGAGAGGCACCGGCTGCTTCACTTCAGATTACGCAATCACTCGGCTGACGTGCTGCAGCTGCAGTGTGAGCAATTTGGGAAGGCAGGAAAATTCCTGCCTCTTTTATGTCGCTATTAAAATGTCCAAATACTTTTGCTATATAAACTACATTTCTATAGTTTAGCTGGTGAATATAATGTCTCGTGTTTTTGTCTAAAACTGTATGTGTACGCGCTGAGCGATCTCATAAAACGGCTGTGAAGGTGTCTAGTTACATTCACACACACACACGCGCGCGCGCAGCCAGCCTCTGGAGGCGGGGCTACTGAGCTCAGGGTTCTGTTTCAGCCTTGCACTGCAGGAGGAAAAGTGACAGCACAAACAGAGCAAAAAAAGTAGCTTTTCACAATCTACAAATATCTAGAACATTAAACACTTAACTAAAAGTTTTAGTATTTTGTTAACAATTTAGTTTTGATCATTTTTAAAGACCGTGTAAAGTAAAATTAAATGTGTTTTGAGTTTTGTCACACGGCATAAATATGTGTTATTAATCACCCATATAAATCTGACTGATTAAAAACATTGTTTACCTTATAAAATTAAGTCTCAAAAATAATGAAAAAACATAATTGTGCCCTGGTCTGAAACGCTGGGGGCGTGTCAGCGCGTGGGCGTGGTTTCAGCGCAGTACTGCGCCCGTGTCCTGCACCCTGAAGATGTTCGCGAAGGCTGGCAGCCTAATTGGAGTTCTCCAGCCCTACTCATTTGAACCTCCAGAGCCAGACTCAGACTCTGAGTCAGACAGTGACCACTGTGACGGTCGGCATCGTTCTTCACAGCCTGAGCTGTGTGTGGAGAGGCAGACAGGTGCAGCAGAGATCCAGTAAACCTGCTCTGTTTTTATCTGAGTTCTGGCTGTAACAGCAGCTCCTTTTTCCAAGAGTTACGCTGTTTTTAGTGCACAAACAACTCTGGTTTTGTTTTTAAAGTTGAGGACACAACTATAATTCATAACTCCGCTGTTATGTGTTTAATAATAAGCGCTATTTTAGAAGATGAGCGGACTCGCTGCACCCGGTCCGACCCGGTCACATCGCATGCGGGGTCTGTGTTGGTGATTAAAATATAGAGTAATCACGTTGATAACTAAGTATGCAATGGACCTGTCGCATTTTCTTAGCAAAAAAGGAGCTATAGCTATTGCTATCTGATGCTATCTGCGATTCGCGAGTGAACGGCTCCACCGAGGCGAAGAAGTAATTTATACGGCTGGAGCTGCAGGGGGTGGGGCTATACTTAAGAAGACCGCGTGACGAAACGCGGTCACATTTAAAACACGCCTAAAAAATCCTGAAACAGACATATCTTTATACACAGTTTGATCTATAACTCCAAAATTAATTGAGCTACAATTTTGAGACTTTTTACTCATTTACAAGATTACAATTATGACATTTATAATGTTTATTGAAGAAAATATTGAAATTCACTTTACACGGTCTTTAAACATCAGCACAGAGTTTACATTTTTAACATGATTTCCCAAACCATACAATTCAACTCCCTGTATTGAAATAAACTGTCCCTTCAAACTAGTTCTACACCTTGGCTTTGCAAAAATGTCAGTTCCCTTTAGACTAGCAGCTTTCTGTCTTAACAAAATACATTTGAACATTTGAGGGTTCTATTACTAACAAAATATTATAGTCCACCAAATCATAAAACTCAGTCAGTACTTTGAGTTGTTTAAATAATATATTATATAGACATTAAGGCTTTCTTGTAATAATTCTCACAGCTCTTTTCTGTAAAATAAAAATAGATTTTGTTATAGTTTAATTTAATTTATAAGTAAAAGTAAGACTAAAATAATTTTTTCTCCAAATTAAACGTGCTTTTTTGTGTGCTACAGTTTGTATGTGTAAAGATTGCTGATATGAGATTTTAAACACAACCCGTTAACTGCTGCCAATCAAATGTCGAATAAACTACTCTGTAGGGTACTTCATGTATTATAAAAGAAGAAAATAAGGCTACCCAAAGTATCCAAAGCACTGAAGAAGCTATGGCAGACAGAAGCCAAAATGTGGAGAACATTTTTTTTCTGTTTTTTATTATACATATGAAAACAAACTGCACAGTTGCCTCACCAGCCATGAACCTCACCGCACGTCACTGCTCTCCTCTTACCACCTGCACAACCTCCAACGACCGCCACCGGTGCTGTTGACAAACGGTGTCAGCAGAAATTGTGCTACTGTTAGTAGAAGACCACAAGGAGGGAAACGTGTCAGGAGACAGAGGAGAAGAGGAAATTGAAGAATGTAGGACTGAGGGTTGCAACTCTAAATGTTGGGACAATGACAGGCAAAGGTAGAGAGCTGGCTGACATGATGCAGAGAAGGAAGGTAGATGTTTTATGTGTCCAAGAGACCAAGTGGAAGGGCAGCAAGGCCTGCAGCATTGGAGCAGGGTTCAAACTTTTCTGGTTCCAGTTCTAATAGACGGGCTCACAGTTTCTGGTTCCAGTTCTAATTGTATTACTAAAATAATGATAACAGAATATGATAGAAGTTGTTCAAACATTGAAAAGTGGAAGCAGAACACTCCCATTCTCTTTTCACACTGATGCCTCAAACAAGGTGAAGATGAACCATGTTTTATTAATGATAGTTTTATACAAATGGATACAACTGATATATACAAATAAAAACATGATCAAACTTTTACTTTACTACAAACATAATTATGCATACTTCTACACATGTTTAAAAAAATTAAACAGTTTATGGCCCTATCGGAATCAGAATAATCTTTATTGACATTGCACCAAAGTACAACGGGAATATATACGCACTGTCCGAAAGAAGGACTAAGTGTACGAAGCTGCAGCTAATTAATCAGCATGGCCATCTTGTTCCTTATCAGAATAATGATGTTGGATATGAAATGAAGAAGAACCATGAGGGTAGATAGTGGTATTACAAAAAAGATCTTTCACATCTTGTCTATTAGGACACGATTTGAGACATCAAAAAACTCTACCAGCAAGCACAGTTAAAACAGATTACATATGCATTTGAGGTCGAGGTGGTGAGATCAGTCCATGAGCCTTTTTCAGATCAGCCACAATTCTGATGATGTTGTTCAGCAGCCAGCAGTTCTGATAAGCTTTCACAGAAAGTTATCTGGGGTGGGGGGTGGGGGGGAGGCAGTTGTTGTCCTTGATTACTCATGACCCAGGAGAAATTTGATAGTCAGCCCATTTCCAAGGCTGGTGGGGAGTCAGATTCAGAAAAGCTTGATTGTTGATTTTCTTCAGGCAGACGATTCTTTCCTTCGGCCTTGGAGTCCATCTGGATGATCCAATTCCAAATATGGCCTAATTGTGGGAATCCATTCCACTGATCCATGCTATGAATCCTCTTCAAGGTCGACCCCACCATGCTGATGAGTCCCAGAAGCCGTTGGTGGCTTGCGATTATAAATCGCCTTCACCTTATGGTTAAGCTCATAAATCAGCTGATTTAACGAGGTCACGGCACGGATCAAACTTTCACACTGACTCTGAAGCTTTGTCACAGCCGAAACAGCCGCCAAAGTCTTCCTCAGTTTCAGATAGAGCAGAGCCCCGCTGATGCCAAAAACCAGAGCCCCTGCCATCATAAATCCAATTATGTAAACATCTTCAACGTCCTCCACATACAAGACTGAGAGACACATCACCTTCCACTCTCCCCACGAGTCAATGACGTATCCCCCAGGGTGCGTCTGTGTTGGGCAAGCTGGTTCCCCGGACCTTGTCGTTTTGTTGAAAAAATCTTGTCAATAGAGTTGATCGTACATGAAACCAAATCCATAATCTCAATTTACGTTCAGGAGATGAATGCTCAAGGAGCTACAGACAAACAGAGAGCAGAGCAGGGAAAAAGAAAAA